>JASSUY010043153.1:0-16904 GCA_032466535.1 Forpus xanthops | reverse complement strand
CAATTTAATATTTCCCTCTGTAGAAAAAAAAAAAAAAAAAAGAAGCCTTTTTTTAAAAAAAAACTGCCTTTCAATTATTTCATCTGATAAAACCTTAGATTTTCTTTTCACTAATGAGAATTTATCTACAAAGCTTCTTCCATACTTTGGTACATACTTCCTAATATTTCTTATCTTCCCTAGCTCTATGTAGGCCTCCTGTGGACTTTAAATGTATGCATTAATCAAGATGTGGGTGCACCATGCACAACATAGCACAACAATGCACTTTCCCAATACGTCTAATAATTCCTAACACTGCACTGCATTTTGACTGCTATTGAGTAATGAGTTGATGTTGTCAGGGAGTCATCACAAGGTCTGTAAGATTTCTTTTGGGAGGTAATAGATAAATAACAGCTTAAACACATGCATATAGGAAGTATATCAACAAATTACCACCTGCTTTTACTGTCCATTTTTTAATAACCCGCAAAGCACTCATACTCAGGAAAGTAATTATTAGGTTAAATGTCATCTAAAGGTACAAGAAGATTATACACTTATGTGAAAAAAAACAGTGATTTTCCTCATGTTACTAACTTCATTGAATAAATAATTATCTCCAAGAACAACGAACATTTACTTCATTAAATAGTTATGTTTCTAACACTTTCAAATTTACAATCCTGTGATGTGCTGATGCCTTAAAACTGATTCTGCACTACTTGTAAGTTATATAAATCGAAAGCAGAATAACTTAGATAATATGACTGGTCAACAGAATATATAAGCTTCTACTTTCAGTATACACTAGTCGCTATGGAGAAGCACAATTCCCTGTCATTAATAGTGCAGCTGCATTTTCACTTAAAAAAGTATCATTTTCTGTCCCTTTTGCACTTATGCAAATTGCTTCATAAGCAACAAGACAATAATGGAGCACTCCTTTTTTGACTCACTTTTGCTGTATGTCTCCTGGGATGGTACAAGACAGGTCTTTTGTCCCCTATAACCTACAAAAAGAAGCCAGCAATATGTTAAAAAGAAAAAAATATTTTTTTTTAAAAAACATTAATTTTATTACAGGTTCACTATAAAGAGGAAGAAAAAAAATGAAGATTTTTCCTGCCACATCAGTAACCTCCCCTGGCTACTGCTTGCTTTTCTTTGACTTAGACAACTTGACTAGATCTAAATAAAAAGAATAGAAATTAAGGAAAAGAAAAAGAAAAGGCAGAAACAAGACCAAACAAACAAACAAACAAAAAAAAAAAAAGCCAAAAAAGAATGCAGAAACAAAACCAAAGGAATTCCATGTTTCCATGTGGCAATGGTTTCCCAGAGGACCAAAGAAGTCCCTACGGACCTATGCAGTGCATTCCTGGTAGACAACAGTAATATAAGATGTATTTAAGGCAACTGAATAGAGACAGTATCCAACTTGTGTTAAAAAAATATCATAATATAATTAAAAATTCATTAAGTATATTCCTTATAAAACCCTGTAATTTCCTATTCTGAAACTATAATTCATATGTAAAATTAAAAGCAACTTTTAAAATCATAATTCCACTATAATTTTATTTCTCTTCTATTTAATTACATTCCATTGAGCTATAACTGTCTTAACATCTACTTAATAACTCATTTTTCATATTATACAAGTTCTTTCGGGGCTTTTGTATTGTGTTTCTGGGATTTGATTTTATTAATTTCTAATATAACCATTTTACAGAGCCTACAAAGAATAATTCACACAATGAGTTGGCACAGTAATGTGCCTTGCAATGAAAATAGATGTTTTTTGGAGAGAGTGCACTCTGTGAGATGTGAGCATTATCATTATCCTTACAGGGATAGTTCAATTTAGAACTTCTCAAACTAAGTCAAGTTAGTAAATGCACTTTAATAGGCATTCCAAAGAACACAGGAAAGACTATTTGGAGATTTCAGAAAATGCTGAAAAAATAGCTACACCTTTTCATATATTTTTTTCAGTACCCTTGTGTAAATAAAACTATTAGTAGTGAAGTAAGTAAATACTGAATAATATCAGAAATCATCTACGATTTTTCTAGGCAATTTCATCTCAAGATATATAAAAGATCTAGGCAAAAAGAGTTGGTTTTAGTCAGTCTTTCCCCACTCTTGCTTGTGTTATACAAATGGACAATTGGGACTGTTATTGGCTCTTGCAGCAAAATGATTTTTTGCTCATGCCAAAAGGAAAAAATAAGTGTATATAGGCTTATCGTATATTTTTAATAATCAAAATAATATTAATATTAAAAAAAGATATCAAAACAAAGAAGAATTCAAGTGCTGAGGTTAACCTGATGTTTCCAATAAATGCTAGCTTTTATTTTAGTTCACAGCCTAAGGAGAAACTCATTGCTTGTCTTTTTCAGAAGAGGAAGTCATGCATACCTGAGGAGACCATTCACAGTCCTGCAGGTAAAGCAGAGCCTGGTCTACTTCCAGGCTATGGACTACAGGTAGAGAGACACAAAGTCTTCACTTTCATTTCTGGATCAGAAGCTGTATGTCAGTTGGTATATGCCATTGTTACATACACACTGTTTGGATGAGGTGAATAGTTGCAATGTATTAAAAGCCCTTTTTTTACTGACATTAATGCATACTTTTTCTTGCTGTTTTAAACACTATAACTGTAATTAAAGCAGGCTTATTACAACAATTTTAAGCTATGTGAAGTTTATAAGGTACATAAGAGGACATTTTCAGTCTGCTGATGCTTAAAGCTATGACAGTATAACACACAACACTGTTTTCATTGCCCACAAAAGATTACAGAGTGTTTTTGGAAAAAAGCCAGCAACAAAAAATACTTCACAGTGGTGTATTTGGCTGGTAGAGACCTAATCAGTGTGAAGTTCCTCTCTTACATTCAGCATGCCTGGAGCTTTTTGATCAGTGGAAAGTTAACAGTGAGTTTGTCACAACCTTGTGCTTTGTAGTTAAGAATTAATACTAATCCTAGAGCTTTGCTATTAGGCTAAATTAAAGGCTGCACAAATGTACATTCAAATATTTCAAAGAAAAAAATATTTGTACAATCTCCTCAAAAGAGAAGAGAGATTGTTTATTGCCATGAGCATTCACCTTCCTCTTCCTTCTAAAGATAAGTGTGCGCAACCCTTTGGGATGGAAAATCATGTGCAGTCTGAGAGATGCAGCCTCACATTTAAGACCAGGAAGAAGTAGACTCTTGTTAGCTACTACCTGTTTATGTAAAAACAGACACTATGTTCTTCCTAACTGCTGAATCAAGTACCAACTTTCAGTTTTTCCCTAGGTGAAATGCTCAAATTATCTGACACCCATTTTAAAAATCTAATATTTGTATACTGGCATCAAGCTTTTCAAGGCATAGATTAATAGCAGAAAAAACATGCCCAGGCATAATTACTATATTAAAAGACAGCAGGTAGCAAGTTATGGGAAGCATTTTTACTTAGAACACAGCAGAGGGTAAAATTAATTTCTCTGTTATCTTAAGCCAACCTGTTTTTATAACACACTTCTGAGTTATGGGTACATTTATCAACAGCATCAATTTTTTTCACTAGATTTCTCCATTTCTTTTCAGTCCCAGAAATGTTAGTTAGACCTCCTGGTAAGCATTAATCACAGTTACATTGTGCACTTTTTCAAAGCCAAAGTTTGTTACTCAATAGTAGGAGTGAGAAAATGTATCAAGAGGAGTTTTTTGTTATTCCTTTTTCTCACCTCCTCCTTATCTCTCCTCCCACTGCCTTCTCTCACCCTTCTCTCCCTTCAGGAAAGAATCACAAGCAAAATTCTGCAAGTTCATAATTAAATGGAGCAGTGGTTGATCAGAATTAATTTTAAAATATAATATTGTTGAAAATTTTTAGATAACTAAACACACCTAATTACCTATTTAGACATTTCTGAAGCTGATCAATTATTCTTTTCACAACAAAGTCCCACATCCACAGGCAAAATGCCTAACACAGTGCTCCGCATGTTGCTGACTTATTCAGCACCTTGTTCCTGGTAGCAGACTAATTTAGTATTCTTGCCAAGTTCATAAGTATACTCAAAGGAGCAAGCACTTGTCAAACTTAAGTGTTGAAACAGACAATAATCACATTGAAATATCTTAAAAAGTATAACATCTGAAAAAGTATAACATCAGAACACCTGAATTTGTCATTTTCTGTCTTAGACAAGCAAGTGATGAAAAGTTAAAGTAATCTAGCTCCTGCAATCTTGATCTATGGAGAACTTTCATTCATTTCATTAGCAGTTATGTGACCAGTAAAAGCCACAGAAAGAGAGGAAAGTGAACAAATCAAAGCATTTTCAAAGTCACCCATGAGATATAGCATTGCGATTTTGTCTAGGATTAAGATTTGCCAGTATAACTTGCATAACTATAACATTAAAGACCAGTTATTAATGAAAATACCATTGACATCTTAAACAGAAAAACAACAGAAGAGGAACAAATGCCCCTCTGAAAGAATTAATCACTTCTGAAGATGATTAAAGAAGTGGAAGTGAAGCTTTTCATTAAAAACGCTGAGACTGAACTTTCAATTACTGAAGTGCAGCATATGATTTTTGGCTTGATTCATAAAGTCTGTAACTGAACAAAAAAGTAGCACTAATGAAGACAAAGTAGAGCTTAAAACCAGACTGTCATCATTAGAAAAGGGACAAACATCCTATGCATTAATTTGAAAAATTGGTGAAGTGAAACATCAATAAAACCACTGAAAACAACACTTTCCGTATTTTTTTCCCCCCTATTATGTATGAAGGCCATCGACTTAGTGGCATGTATTGGTGAGATGCAAAAGTAATTACGATATGAAACCTGTCATGTTGTTGAACTTCAGGGGCTTAACTCCTGACTTTGCTGTAATTTTGTCGCTGCATCTGAACAGCATTGGGTGCTGCAGTCCCAGAGCAGGGTCCTCTGGGATCTATGGCATGCATGCCTTATAACTATGGACACAGCTGTACAGTATTTGTTGTAGGGTGGCACAGATGTGTTTCCAGGTATCCTGGCACAGGCTTACTAAGGCCATTCCCAGAAATTTGCTGCTGTCAGTGAGTGCTTTCTATGTTAATGCCTAGAGCTGGCACTGAGACTCATAATTGCAATGATTCAGCTTAGAGAGGAAAACCTTTGCCAGTTTTTCTACTTGTCTTAGAGCAAAAATGTTAGCATTCTTTAGCTTAACTTTATCATGTATAATTCAAAAATTATGCCATCTTTTAATAAAACACTTTGAAGTATACCAATGCACTCAACTACAGAAATGCACAATTATCTTGTGCAGGTTGTTTGCTTGAGTGAATTTCAGAGGTATCAATGTAGAGATAAAAGGCTCACAGCACTGAAAACAACCAGTCACAGCTGTAGACAAGGAGCCTTTGTTATTGCATGCATTAAATTTTAACAGTCATGAAAATTACAATGGGAGATCCAACAGTCTTTCAGGTAAACAGAGATACTGATATTTAACTTTTTTTAGCTTGTGAAATGTTAGGTCTGAATACAGTATTTTTCTTCAGATTGTTGATATATGAATCTTCACAGTTAGTCATTGTATAATTACTTATACAAAATAAAAACCCTGCTACTTCTGTTTCTGTAGAGTTCTTTCATACTTAAACATGTGGATGCATAAACACACCCCACAGAGAAAATCTTGTCACAGTACCAAACTCCATAAAAAATAAAAAAGAAGGGTGCAAACAGGAGTATAGATATTAATTTTAATTTGTCAGGAAATATAATAATAATGAATTTGGAGGGAAAGTATTTTTCCTTAAGCACACTTTATCTGATGATTGAAAGATTTCCTGCCATGATTATCTGAGAGGGGACAGATCCCCAAAACCCAAAAACCACAAAAAACACTTAATGGTCAGCATGCGACAGAAAGTTAGAATAAGATGTCACGGATTCTACTTCATTGTTGCTCTTTATTGAAAGAAGTTATTACCTTAACTCAATTTTATTTCTTACTTCTATTTGCAATACTCAGACATTCAACATGCTCGACAACAGCATGCTACAATGGCAATAGTTTGAGGAGCATGATTATATCCTCACACAAATCAATAATTATCACTGAGAAGAAATTCTTAATTCTCAGGACACCTTTTTCTTTTACTTTTTTGTTCCAGAAAGACTGGAGAGCAACTATCTGCTTTAGACTAAAAGGGAGAAACATTACTTCCCTGCACAGTTAATCCCATAATATTTTTTTAGGGTTCTGAAGATTAAATAAAGTAATTAAGGTAATAAACCATGTAAATGGGCATTAGAGAAATAAAACATTTTGAAAACCAGAAAATAGACTGGAAATTGAATTAAGAATTGCTATAAAATATAATAAAAGACAGGTGTTTAACAATTAAAAGGGATGATTGTTGCAACTGGGGCAGATGAAAGTGGTAAGAGAACAGCTGTTCCTGAAATTACTTCTGTATTAGTTCTATATGAAGAAAGAATGATGTCTTTTCAATTGCTTTCCTGAAAATATTACATGACTCTTAATTCATAAAGGAAATTGGAAGCTGATGATAATACCTTAATTAGCAGCTTCTCAATGCTATGAAATTGTACAATAAAAACTATTTCTGAACATTTGTGCACTGGTCTTAAGCATCAGTTGGGTGGCTTTTGAGTAGTTTTTCATTAGACTGACTGCACATTGAAGAGTGTTTCTCAATGACAATTTTCTGAAGATATCATATTGTAGAGAAAAAAAAATTGCTAGAGAATCATCTGTTGACTTAACTCCCTCATTCTTTCTGGTCTAAGCAAGCTCTAATGATACAATTTCTCACTATTAGTCCCTTTTTCCACGAGACACTATAATGACCAAGTATTTTACATTATTTATTTTCTATCTGGTGAAACATTAAGAAGAATTATTTGCCACTCCAGCATTTTATAGCACTAAACTCATAAGAATGATTCACATTCTGTGAAAGCAGTTTGTGAGAGGTTGTCTAATGTCTATTACCGATATTATACACATTCAAACATACAACAGTTATAAAGTTAGATTTTCTTTTTAAGACTTAGCTTATTTTTACAGATACTGTTTTGCACACACAGCTTGATTGAAAAGTCATTTTTATACTCTTGATTGACTGCCTCAAACTTATCTGTAGCTTATGAGAATTTATCTTTTCTTTCTTCCTTTCTTCCTTTCTTCCTTCCTATCTTCCTTTGTTCTTTTCTTCTTTTCTTTTCTTTCTTCTTTTCTTATTTTCTTTCCTTTCTTCTTTTCTTTCCTTCCTTTCTTCCTTTCTTTCCTTTCTTTTTTTTTCTCTTTTCTTTCCTTTGTTTTGTGTCTCTGTCCAGTCTGCTTTTTGAAAGTGTATGTACTCTACTTGCAGGACTGAGCAGACTGAGTAAAAGCCTGTGCTGCTCTGTAATAACATGATCCATCACCCAAACATTAAGTGAGAAAGTACAGACATTAACTGTTGATTGTATTGGTTGCTCCAAAGAGGCTTCACTGGGGCCACAGCAAATGTTTATTGACTCTCCTGAGAGCTGGCATGGCCAAAATTACACCTCTAACGTGGGCAGAGCACCTTATTAAAGTCCTGGCCACCATTTACCTCACACACATGGGTACACAGTCACTATGTGTCCACGTCTTTGCCACTGTTCAGCAGTGTTAGCATTATAAACTTTGTTCCTTTTACTAACTCTACTCTTCATACTCAGCCTATGAAGAAGGGGGCATGCTCTTCCTCTGAATTCACTTGACATTCCTGACACTTATCATAGAAACTGGAGCACTTATATACTGGGTTTCTTCAGTCTTCAGCCAGGATGAGTTTTGAAGTTACCTTAGTTATTTACATAGTTACTTCCTGCTTTTTTATGTGTGATTGCTCGTAAATTTTAAAGAATTATCAGAAAACTATATTTGAATGTGTTTATTTTTTTTAGGCAATTGGAGTTGATCATATATACATGAATGAATTAGAGGGAAAAAAATCATATCCAGTCTTAGCTTCTTGAAGTGCATTTTAGCTAAACTGAGGTTTCTATCTTCAATGTCATTAGTTAGGTTTAATACAGCACATGTGTCTAAAAAATCAGAGATTACAATGAATAGATTTTAGACACCTCAGGTGTGATTTAAGCTTATAAACCACACAAACAAAATATTATGAGAAGATATAATTTTATGTCAATATTGGCTTGTTTAATTTTTTAATTTCCTAAAATGAAATTGAAAGTTTCATTCTCAAAAAAACTGATCTGACTTTCAGACAGCAAATGGCACTAAAGCATTAGCTTCTAATGTCACTTTTTGAATGGGAGAAAAAAGACAATGATAAAATAACAGAATACAAGGGAATTGTCAGTTGGGAATAGTCTGAGGCTGATGAATTTGTGTAATGATTGAGCAAAGCTTTAAAGTGAAATGGCTTTCTCAGTCTGCTTTGGCATTCATTGTCATCAAACAAAATGCATAATAAGATTAAAAGGCCTTTTTGCTTTCAATAACTGATTTCACTAATAATTATTTAGAAATAACTGTTCAAAGCAAAATGGCTGAATACTGTTTACAACATAATTTGAAATGCAATTCAAGACACAATTTTAAAATTTAGAGGTGCACAAATTGTTCCAATAACACAAGAAGTCTTGGTATGAAAGTAACTTGGCACTGAGATTAAATAATTGCAATTAATGTATTTCAGTGTTCTAAACAAAATATAAGTGACTAAAACAGTATATTTACATGAGCATGACCAATGTGTTTGGCATTCTGTTCATATAATTAATAACATTGAATATAAAAGTCTTTCATGTAGTGACTAAAATGTACTTTACTTTGCACTTGTTAATAAAAACTGATTTCCTGACACCATATGGACCAACAGATATCCTGAGATGAAAGTGTTTGTTCTACTTGAATACAGATTTTCCTGATTTTGTACCACTGGCCTAAATGCGATGAAAATTTTACATTTACAATTATCCATACCTGATGATATACAGTTTATTCCTATTCAAACTGTCTATCGCAGAATCAAGAAGTGGTATGAGCGATCCCCAAACTATTTTTAAGACACTTTTCAGTCTGAATGCAATGAGAACAAGGCCTTTTAACAACTGTATTTCATCAAGGTGAGTTAAATGTTCTAATGATTTCATATTGCTGCTTTTTCAGTGTACACAATAAAAGTGATTATATGCCAGAACAATATTTATTTTGATTTACCAAGAGCCACTCACTTAACAGCAAAGGTGCCTGTATGAAGTATTTGGAACAAAACTTACCTCTGGGGTTATGCTTTGTATGGGGAATATCTTAATTAAGTTCCATTGCAATATTGAAACCGGAGAATGAGGTTGTAGCCTGCTGTAGCATGAAAGCCTTTAATTTGCACACTTCTGTTCTATTGAATAATCAAGGAAAGTTTAATTGTGCACTCTGGAGCCCTAGGTGCCCAAAGCTTCTATGTACTTATATTGTGTTCTCTGTGCTGTTAACTCCACATAGTTATTTAGGAGCTCATTTGAGGCAATTAAAAAATGCAACTGAGGTTTTGTTGGACTGGCAGTACTCAACCTGGTTCTGTAATTAGACTCAAATGGTTACCTTGCACCCACTTCAGGCTAAGACTAGCAATGTTTTGTGTGTGAAACTAAAAAGGTTGCTTTTTTCTAATTCAGTAAAAGGTTTTATGCTTACAAAGAAAAAAATAATGTGTGCTTTACACTAGAGTCATAAAAATTGTTTCTTTGCTGCTGATAGCAATTCACACTGAGGTGACATTTAAAAAGAAGCCCAGGTAGCTTATACAAAATATTTTGGCACCTCTCGGGTTTTCTTACTACTGGGCTAAATCCCATTTCAGATTCTTTAAAAAGCTTACTAGCCTCAAACCTCAATAACTTTAACAGTTACCCGGGGCTCATAAAACCACAAAAGTGCCATTTACCTGTCAGTAGTTGCCTAGATCTAAAAAGTAGGTACTCAGGAGCCTATCTCTGCTGCTGGGCATCCTTGGGGCTCTGAATTACTTATGCAAACAGCTCCTGAGAAGCAAGTAAGCTGGCAGCTGAGCCAGTGCTTCCAGACATGCCCATGAATCCCTGAGCAACACCCTGTTCATGGCCATCAAGATTATTTTACAACTATGTTCTGCAGGGATTTACAAATTATACCTGCACCTGTATATGCTGTACCTGGTCTTCCTCAAGCAGCTGGGAAGCACAAAGAGAGAGGTGCTCCAGGGACATCTGTGCTACTAGGTAGACAAGGGCCAGGGAGCCAGCTCAGGCACTGTGGCCTTGAGCATTGAAACTGACCATTTATGCTCTGGCCATGCTTTGTACCATCCCAACTAACTCTCTTAAGGATAAATCT
Source organism: Forpus xanthops (assembly GCA_032466535.1). Classification (NCBI taxonomy): domain Eukaryota; kingdom Metazoa; phylum Chordata; class Aves; order Psittaciformes; family Psittacidae; genus Forpus; species Forpus xanthops. The sequence goes on along the minus strand of JASSUY010043153.1, from coordinate 6,507 downwards.
GCAACATAGTGAGCTAATCCTAAGTAGCCTAGAGGCAATCTTGTAAGGCCAGGGGTCAATTTTTGACCCAACGGTGACTGGCCATAGCCAGTAAGATCCTATTCATTACACTGAACTTCCTTCTAAATGCAGCTGGGGAAGGCAGCCAGGTCTGCATTGTCCTTTGATAACAGTCAGAGGTTTAATTCCCACACCTACTCAAGGAGATACAGAACATTCTCAGTCCACAAATACAAGTTATTTTAAGGCAGAAATCCTCTCCTAAAATTGCTTAGTAGGGGATTAAAATTAGACAAACTGAAACACAAAAATGATTTTACAGTCTTGTGTTCTGTCCTTGAGTTGTCAAGCATCAGCTGGAGCAACAGCGACACCAACTTTAAATTGTGTCCCCCAAATACTATGTATTTTAAATCATGTCCCCCAAACACTATGTATTTTGTGTGAAGTAGAACAAATTCACTTGAGGAGATGCACTAAGAATAAGTTGCCTCACAATACCACATAGGAGCAAATAGGCAACAGTTTTAGATGGCTGGAGTTTGAAGTCAAGAATCTACTCCAAATCAGTCAAAATTCTATCTAAAATCTAACTTAAATCCCATTGTGCTTTACTGAAGAAAAGCCTGAGAGATCTATCTTCCTCTTTAATATTTTCTGTTGATTAATTTATACATTCTCCTTCCCAACAGAATGATGTTTGCTAAACTCATCCTCAGAATCTGACTTTCCTCAGGCACGCTCACAGGCATGTGTATCTTGGAAACTTCAAATGACAGAAAACCAGCTTACAGTAATTCAGTGCATTGCCATGCCTAACTACTCTGAGAAATTAAAGTAGTATAGGTATGTTTTTTCCCTATTTGGAATTGCACAATACCTAACTACTCTGAGAAATTAAAGTAGTATATTTTTTCCCTATTCAGATTTATACAATATACTTCACAGAGTTCATTAACTTGTACTAACTGCTGTAGCAATGTCACTATACTGTTTTCCATAATATTGGTATAAGACATGTAGAAACATCTAAAAAAACACCATCACAATGTCTATATCAAATTTAGGTTTCTACTTGTAGATTTCAGAAGAGCATATATCTAGAACTATTAAAGAATGTAGATGACTATGTATAGCTAAACAAAGAGCAAAGCATTCAAAGAGATGACAAGGAGAAATACAGTAAGAGCAACAGAAAAAAAATCTACTGCTAGTTGCAGATCTGATGTGTTCTGAAGAGAAAGAAATATTGGGGGACTAAAAGAAAGAACAAGGTAGTTGCAATAGTATGAGAGAAAGAGAAAAATACAGGAGAGGATTCATGAGATTTACCATAAAATATTTATTTTCCTGTGAAGTACTGTAGCTATGACTTACATCAGAAAAAGAATTGGTATTAAAACTCATTTTCTTTCTTGAAGAGGGATAGGCTTTCAGCCCCATTTAATTATTCCTTATGATACTGAACTCTGAAAGAAAAGAACTCAAACTGATAATACTACTTGAAAGGTAATATATGAATAGTAAATGTCTCTAGTAAAGAAACTATAAAGAAAAAATATTTTTTCAAAACAATTTCAATGATCTTAAAAGGTTTTATTTTCTTTGAAAAGCACAGAATTATTCCAAGTTCATAGTACTGTAACTACAAAGGTAACTTTGATTATTCCTTCTGCTCAGTACTTTTTCTACCTTTTCTTTGAGAGATTCATGTCAATTGCATCAGTTTTACAGCAGGTTTTTTCCTCACATGAAATCTAAGAAAATTTTTATTATAACTTTCATTTTACTGTAAATAAGTAAAAAATGAAAGGATTCTGAAGGGTTATTAAAAAGAACATGCATATATCTGCATGCACATTCATCATGGCTTACTTAGTTATGTTAATAGGGCTAAAGATGCAATAAAACTGAGGCAGGCCAGAATCTTCCCAGGTTGCAGTCATTAACAAACTCATAAATCACTCATTTTTTAATTAACTTCATATTTCAACAGATTCAGATGCTTAAGTATTTACTGGACACAGCATGGAAATGTAACTAGAAGTACACAACCTCTTGGATTTAAAGATAACCAAAGAGAAGCCAATAAGAAACAAAATTTTTCTATTGAAAATTTTCACAAAAGGAAATCAGACCTTCAGGCCATCGTGTTTGTCATTCAGCAGTGTAATAGGAACCATGTGCATTTTTTTAATTAGCTTGTGATTTCTTTCCAATTTCCTGAATTTATGTTGATTGAGACAGTTAAGAATATTATCAAGCTTTCAATGGTAGCTGATAAATTTCCTCTATTATTAATATATAACATTAGGATTAAAACCTTAATTGAATAGACACAATTAAAAGTTCATGTATACCCTAGCGTTCCACCAATCAAAAGGGAATATACTAAATGTGTTCAATGAAGGAGAACTTGTTTTGAGAAAAGATTAGCTCAAAACTTGTTTGAAAGCCTGTACAGTTTGAATTAGAACATCTTGAATGTGGATAGTGCAAAACTTTAGCAGATTCAAAGTCCTTTAACTACCAGTTAATTTACTTCTCATTCATTCCTTTCCCCTGCATGATTTAAAATATTTTAATATTTTATTCTTGCTCACTTTTGGCCCGTACTAAGAAATGGACTGCCCAATAAGTAACCCTGGACTTCTTTTAGTACTTAAGAGAAACAAGCATTCTATGTATTCGTGCCCTTACAGTGAGTTCAGAATACACTGACACATATCATTTAGTAAATGATGGGTATTGATTGATGGCTGACTATTGGTACGCTAAAAACTGAAGAGAAAAAAAGTGTAAGCCTTTCAATCTTATAAAAGAAATTGAGAATGCTAGTTCACTTCAAAGTAACTGAACTGCTCAGGACAGCAGTCAAAAATTCTTAAACAACATATAATGAGTGCTAGGTAGAAACCAAAGAAACAGTGCAAAAAAAGATGCCAGCATATAAACAGCCTTCTGATTTGCTACTTTTCGTTTGTACTATAGTGAAGTTAGTCCCCACTCCTACCTCAGCTCTGTTGCATCCATTCATCTCAGTTCACATCCTATCCTTCCCTGTCAGAGGTGTTAACTTCAACTGGAAAAAGTGAGTGACAGTGAGTTCAAAAGATTTAATCTTTGACATAGGAGTTCAGAACCAACATAATTTTGTTTTTTTGAAGGAGTCACAGAATGAAATCTTACGACCTGCTCTGTGTAAGGGGTCAGGCTAGCTTCAAGCTAGCTGGCTTTAAAATCTATTATGCCGAGGATTCTTCTTATCAGGTTACATTTGAGACAACATGCACAATGCAGAGGTCAGAATTTTTTTGATCATAGCTTTTCTCTCCTTGGGTAAGAAGAATACTCTCAACTGTCATGAGTCAAATCCTGCACAAGATATCTGCAGACCTGTTCACCAGAAAGCCAAAACAGCAAAAAGTCCCTAGTATATCTTCAAGAGCTGCTGCTCCCAGGCTCAACAGAGCAGAGGGCCAGGGAGCAATCACATCACAGTGTCATTGATGCACCCACAGATATACCCACTCTGGTGGGAGATAAGCTGTCCACACAGCACGGCACACACTGTGCATAAGGCAGTGCTGCCTGAGATCTGAGCAGATCTGCAGTTATTATCCCATTTCCAAACAGATAGGAGGTAAGTCAGCTCTGATCCAGAAGACTATATTAACAGTAATTTTATATGCTTCCTCTTTTGATGTGATGTCAGTGTTGATGGTTTTTGGTCATTTTAGAATAATCCCACACTCTTCTTAAACTCACATCTGCCTTATACCAGCCCCCTATATAATATGTCACTCTTCACTCTGTAGAATAACTAGGATGTCCTAAAAGACTGTATCATCAGAATGTGCTATAGGTAAGGGCCATGCAGGATCAGGTGACTATACTGCAATCTTCAAATTTTGAAATATACAGGAAGAAAAATTTACATTTTAAAAACATTCATAATCATGACTACAATTCCTATTTTGTGGTTTGATATAACACTAAGGATTACCAAGAAATTCATAACCCAAGAGAGAGTATTTAATAAGTACATATTCCAGTTAGCAGTGTCTGCTGGAAATGAACAAGAAAAAGACATGTCTTTGGGGAATGGTAAAATACAGGGCTCCCTGTGTTTTCTTGTGATGAGCATTCATCAAAGTTTAGATCTGCAATTGCACACATGTGACTGTTGGTGAATACACTATATTATTTGACAAAACAAGAGAATGTAGTAAGGTTGCAATGTCAGAAAGAGTTGCTAAGACCAAAAAAAAAGGAAGTTGCTGTCTACAAGCCTAAACTTTTAAGCACTAACATGGAAATCCTAAGTCCAGGAAGTATGATTAGCATAATATTGGACTAATTGTACCCCTTTTTCTAATAATTTCCTAGCATGCTTCTTTCTGCTTCATCTGAACAAAGTTTCTTGATATTTCCACGTTGCCTTTAGAGGACTTTGGCAAGGGGTAGCTCATAAGATATATATAAGCACCTCATCTGCTCAGGCAGTCAGTAACAGGTGAATGACGGAAGTGGCAAACCAAAACCACCAAACAAACAAAGTTTTGCTTCTTTTTCCAAAGCACAGATTTGTACAGAGTGCTCCTGGTTTTCCCCATCTCAATCTGTAGATTTCTACATTGTTCAAATTATTTTGTATTGCCTACATCAAATGTCTGTCTGATCAAGCGTCAAATGTGCCAGAGAGAAGAGAAGCACTAGACCAGGGTGCTGGAGGTGCAGAAAAACTGAAGAGTTAAGAGCCAGTCTGCGCAGCCTGCAGTCACACAGTACATCTGTGATGGGTACAAGATGACAGGTTTCCAAGGAACACAGCAAGAAAGAGTCACCTGACTTGTTCTATTGATCCACATGTAGGGTAGAACAGGTAATAATAGTGTAAAGGAAACATAGCTCAATAAAGGTAGTGTTTAGTGAGGAAATCTTCCATGTGGAAGGGGAGATGCATGCTTGCATGACATTAGTAGACTCCTGCTACTCATGAAGCATAACATTTTTAGCTTTTATGTTGTAAGAAATAATTTACCTATTGAAAGAAAACAAAGATGATAAACAAAGACTATCTTGCATAATATTGTACAGAAGAATGTATTTTGCCAGCACAAATAAGGCTAAACATCATCAAAACAATACAATACATTTCCTTTGATTTAGAGTGTCAGTAACCTGATTCATTAACCACATCTAATGCATGTCTCCTCCCAACTTTTACTGCAATTATTTCAAGATTAAGACTCCCTAAAGGTACACAATATGACAAACTATAATAATTCCTCAAAAATATATGGTCGAAAGACATCCCACTGAACTACTGGGAATGATTTATGGTCTGTTTGTAAGAGATGCAATTTAATTGCACTTTAGAACCATTCCAAAAGCTGCAATCATCATGTCACAGAGTACCTGTAAAATGTCAAACTCTAATTACTTCCATGACAGTGTTCCTCAGATTTGACTCTGGTAATCCTTCACTCTGAAGGTTTATCCACCGAAAATGACACATCAAGTAAATTATGATCAGATGTCATCTTTATCATGTGTCATTTTGTCTAAATTTTGCCAGAGTGTGAAAACGGAGAGGTGATCTGATATTTTAGGGAGCTAATCCTAGTTCTCTTCATACTTATGTAGCTTTAGTTAGTTTAGAAAATTATGCCTGGGAGCTGATAGGTAGATACATAGATAGAAACAATATTTATTTAGAGATAACTATAAGCTCCTAATTATTTTAGCCCCGTAGTCAGCTTCCAACCTGCTTTCCTGTATTTTGACACCTATGAAACTGTACTACTTTTAATGGAATAAAAGTATACACCAGCATGCATTTGCATACATACATACCCCAACCCTTTCTCAATTTCATCAGGAAATTAAAAAACTCAAACAAAAATAAGCAAATCAAACCAAACCAAACCAAAACCAAAACCAAAACCAACCAACAAAAAAAAAAAAAAAAAACAAACCCACACACATACCAAAATAACTTCCATTGCCTTATCTCAAAGTCTAAGTTAGTAAACAAATTAATTCAGCCTATCCTCTTCAAACAGATTCACTGTCTCTCTCCAAATACCTCTCTAACTGCTGTGGTGACATCTCTGATGCCTTTTTCACCATTTGGAAGCGCTCCTGAGATTTCCCTTGTATCTTTTAGTTACACTTTGATCTTTCCCTAGCAAGATTAGCTCTTCAGCTGGTGCTGCTAGTTCATGCTGTGATTATCTCTGGATCCACAACTCCCTGGTATCCAGGTGGAGATTGTTCTTAGCTGTCCTAGAGGCATGTTGCTCACACCACTGCAATTCAAAGAGGAGCCTGAGGGCAGATCTTAGTTTGAAATTCAGTGATTGTGAGACTGCATGAAAGTATTAGTCATTGCCATATTCATGTCACATGCCTTCAAAAACCTGTACTCACAGACACATAAGTTTAGAGCACAAAAAATAGCAACCCTAAAAGGCGTGCAATCAGAAGAAATCAGGGAAGACA
>JASSUY010043150.1:0-18711 GCA_032466535.1 Forpus xanthops | reverse complement strand
TTGAGGACACCAGAACTGCACACAGTACTCCAAGTGAGGTCTCACGAGAGCAGAGTAGAGGGGCAGGATCATCTCCTTCAACCTGCTGGTCACACTCATTTTGATACAGTCCAGGATATGGTTGGCTCTCTGAGCTGCCAGCGCACACTGCCGGTTCATGCTCATTTTCTCATCGATCCCAAGTCCTTGTCCGCAGGGCTACTCTCAATCTCTTCTCTGGCCAACTTGTAGCTGTGCCTGGAATTACTCCGACCCAGGTGTAGAACCTTGCACTTGTCATGTTTAAACTTCATCAGGTTGGCATCAGACCACCTTACAGGTGTGTCAAGGTCCCTATGGATGGCATTCCTTCCCTGCAGCGTATCAACTGAACCCCACAGCTTGGTGTCATCAGTGAACTTGCTGAGGACTCACTCAATCCCACTGTCCATGTCACTGACAAAGAAGTTGAAAAAGACTGGTCCCAACACTGATGAGGGACACCATTCTTTACCGGTCTCCAGCTGAACACTGAGACGTTGACCACAACTCTGTGCGGTCATCCAGCAAGTTTTTTATCCACCAAGTAGTCCATCTATCAAATTGATGTCTCTCTAACTTAGAGACAAGGATGTCATGTGAGACAGTGTCAAGTCCAGGTAGATGACACCAACTGCTCTATCCTTGTCCATCAGTTCCGTAGCCCCATCATAGAAGGTCAGCAAATTGTTCAGGCAGTATTTCCCCTTAGTGAAGCCATACTGGCTGTCACCAAGCACCTTGTTGTTTGTCATATGCATTAGGATGCCTTCCATGAGAATCTGCTCCAAGATTTTACCAGGTACAGAGGTTAGACTGACTGGTCTGTAGTTCCCCAGCTCATCCATTTTCCCCTTCTTGAAAACTGGAGTTATATTTCCCTTTTTCCAGTCATCAGGAACTTCACCTGACAACCATGATTTTTTTCAATTGAGGGACAGTGGCTTAGCAACTTCATTTGCCAGCTCCTTCAGGACCTGCAGGTGGATTTCATCAGGTCCCATGGACTTGTGTACGTTTAGGTTCTTAAGATGGTCTCGAACCTGATCCTCTCCTGCAGTAGGCCCAAGGTCTTCATTCTCATAGTTCCTGCATTGACCTTCCAAGACTTAGATGGTGTGATCAGGGCGTTTGCCAGTGAAGACTGAGGCAAAGAAGTCATAAAGAACCTCAATCTTCTCCAAATCCTGGGCAGCCAGTTCTCCTGATAGCTTCTGGAGGGGGCTCACGTTGCCCCTAGATTGTCTTTTATTTGCTACATACCTATAGAATCACTTCCTATTAGCTTTAAAATCCCTACCCTAGTTTAATTCTTTAGCTCATCTCAAGAAAGTTCTGTGTTTATGCTTAACATATTCAGCAAAATACTTATGTATGTGCTAAATTTGAGCAACTGCTTAACCTAAAATGTTATTAAATAACAGGCAATGTTCAAAACAGACTTATGTAATTTGGTGATGCTTTTATGAAATGTTTATTTTAATTTGAGCATAGCTGAAAATTAGTCAGATAGTATTTATCTCCTCTAAGAGTGGTGGTAACACAGTGGAACCTAACCTTACTGAAATCATTAGTAGATCAGTCCACTGACACAAAAGAAAGCTGGACCCGACTGAAGAGATGGTATGAATATGTTTACATATATAAATGAAGCATACCACTTATTTACGTGATTTCATCTTCTCACGAGTTAATGCCTGGCTAATAACTGTGACCTGCCACATGCCATACTCACTTATTCCAGTGTGGGGCGCTGCTTGCTGTTGTGGTGGTGTATTACTTGCGGAGCTGCATGAGATTTCAACCAGCCTGCAGCTGCATTCTCTACCCTGATTAGCACGAGTTCTTTCCTGACAGTGCGGGTTTTCCTGGATGCTCATGGTACTGGGAGCTTTTGTGAAAATCCTGCAGTTAAAAGAGAATGCACTGATTAGACAAAGAGCCTGCAACAGTTATTTTTTACTGAATAAAAAAATATGAGTTTACTCATTTTTTCTCCAAAACACATGGTAGAAAAAGGAGTTAGTGCTTCAGAATCCTAGTAGCTGTGTTTCTCAACAGAAACTGCCACTATATTGCTATTGTTAGCAAGCAGTCCAATGGCAAAGATTTTTAATAACTATTTTGTATTAAATTGTACTGCACAGCTGAAAAGTAGTAAATGCAGTATGCTTAAGGAGGCACAGAACACATAAGAGGCACAGAACACATATATAACAAGCAGCATTAGTCTTACTCCAATGACATAAATGTTTCAGAAAAGTTTTTCCTTTAAAAAGAAAGAGAAAAAAGCAGGAATGGATAAGGAACTGAAAAAGTATATAATACATATTCACCAAGTCCATCATGCTGTACTCACCAGATACTTTCTTTGATAAGGAACGTCCTTTGATAAGGAATGTCCTTTGATAGGGATGTGAAACATTACTGGTTAGACTACATAAGATAATGAAATAGTCTAAGAAAGGTCAGGTACTTAAAAATATAATATTAGGATTATGATAAATGTTAAATTGAAAAGAATTTAGTAATGGTACTTCTGAGGAATTGTCACAGAGATAAATGTTGTTTAATATTTTAATTTCTGACTGTATCTGTCTTCTGGTAATTTTTTATTCCATCAAAAAGGTAGAATATATTGTCAGTATGTGAGTAATATAAATGTCTTAAAAAGACAAAATGTGATTAAATTATCTTGTTATCAAGTGTGATATCAGCACCTCTGCTGTGAATAAAGGCTGAGAGAGTTGGGTTTGTTCAGCCTGAAGAAGAGAAGGCTCAAGGGATACCAAATAGCAGCATTCCAATACTTAATGGGGGCCTATAAGGAATCTGGACAGGCACTATTTACAAGGGCATGGAGTGATAGGACAAGTGGTAATGGCTTTAAACCGGAAGAGGGTAGATTTAGATTAGATTAGATTAGGAAGAAATTCTTTACAGTTAGGGTGGTGAGAGGCTGCCACAAGTTGCCCAGAGAAATTGTAGCTACCCCATCCCTGGAAGTTTTCAAGGCCAGGTTGGACACTGCTTTGAGCAACCTTGTCTAGTGGAAGGTATCTCTAACCATGGCAAGGGGATTGAAACCAGATGATCTTTAAGGTCCCTTTAATGGTCCCCAAACCATTCTGTGATTCTATAATTCTATAATCATTAAGTTAGGAATCATATTAATAATTTCTGCTGTAAGACAGGAATTTTGGCTGAATAATAGAGGCGGAGGAAAGCCAAGGGTTGTTATTAATCCATGAAGGAAAGTTATCCATCAGTGTAATGTGACTATGAAAATGGCAGACACATTTACCAGATGCAATATTTCTTTAAAAAGATGGAGTAGCGCCATTACAATATTCATGCAAAAACAGATGAATTCTGTTTTCAACCCTAAGAACACCATCCAATTCAAAATGGAATGGGCTTGGAAAATATTATTCAGCTGATCAGGAGAAAGGAGAGCCTACATTCTGTCAACCAAAAATACATGGCTCTTTTGGTCAAGGAAAATAAAGGTTGAGAATGTCTGAGGTTAAATACAAGAAACAAGCACCAGCAGAGGAAAGCTTTCCTTAGAAGGTGGCATTGATAAGAGAAAAAGTGACTATTAACTGTTAAGGAATATATTCAGGCCTGAATTTTCAAATTTCTAACTATATTTGGAAGTTTTTTGAGAAAACTTTCAAGGGAATGACAAGGCAAAGAATTATACTTGGTTTTGAATAACTAGTTAGTTTTGAAAAACTAACTCCGTTAGTTCAAGAATGGGTCACATCTGCATCACATATTTTGCTTTGCCAAGAGGTGTGCTGGTATCTTTATGGCTGATCAAAAAAATCAGAGCTGTGAAGCAGTTTTCTGGTTTTGCTGTGAAGATTTGTAAGTAGTTGCAGGTTGTGCAACTAGAGTTAGGAATCATGTGCTTCATATTAAGTGTGTGTTTGTAGCAAGAAACAACAGTGTTTTAACATGATTAAAAGCACAATGATTGTAGATTCAGACCAGTTTTTCAACTGGCATTTCCTACAGATTTCAATGAACATATATCAGTTTTCAGTAGCTGAAGGCTGTGTACTTAACACTTATTTTTTACATTCCAAGAGCTAAAAATTCTCCAAGGTTTCTGTATCAAAATATAAGACAGATATGGGAAAATCATTACCTTAAAGTGACATAAATTGATTATATTTATTTTAAATATATAAGTAAACTAATCCTCAACATTACTGAGCAGACTTCAGAATGGTTTTGTAAAAATTCAAATTACTAAAGATTATTATTAATTTGCCTATATCTGAGAGAGATTACATAGCAATCAGTGTCTGCTTGTTTCTTTCTCCTTCTCTACACATTTTCATTCTTTCACATAGACAACTGAGTTTTTTATCTTTTCTTCCTTTACCACACTTCTCAGCCCTCAACAGTTTGGTGAAAGAGTTGCTCTCTTCACATTCTTTCTGCTATGTCCATTCCATATTGAAGAATTGTTGTCTTCTTGTGTTTAGAACAAGATGAATAACCCAAAGTAAATGAGAGTTAAATTAATCCTTCCCAGGTATTTTTTCTGACAAGAACAATATATGTGCAAATATAAAAAATAAGACAAATCTTTCTAGCACTATATCATCACATATTCATCATAGTTGTATTTGAAGGAAGGAGAAATTTTTATTTGACAGCTCAATATTTCCTCAAATATAAATCACTTTATGTTTGAAAAGACAAAATCCATCTCTCTTTTTTTTGTCTACTGCAGTTCTTTGTTTAAAATATTGGGTTGCTCATTGTTAAGCATTATGTAGTTAGGTCAGATTTTGAAAATACAAAGTGTAGAAAGTCAAACAAAATGATCCATTAATAGTGTGAACCTACATTAGCACAAACATTTTCATTGTGAATCAATCATGTAGGCTTGCCTGCTTTGACTCAAAGTATGTGAGCAGTAAGCCATAGACTGATTTTTAACCACTAGAAAGTAAGATGAATTCTAACAGTCCCCAAAAAATCCTCCCAACCATTAGAGAAGGAAAGGGTCCTGCAGCTGAGTACCTGAAAGGCGTAACATAGCAATGAACCAGGTGTGACAGCTGATATTCCTTCCCTGAGACTTAACACATCTGCAACACTTCAAATCTACACTTGAAAATAAACAAAATGTGAAGTTGATGAGAGTTTAATGAAAACAATATCTAAGTTCAATTAGTTACAGTGGAAGCTCACTAATTTTTGCTTGGCTAACTCCCAAACTTTATCATTTTAAGCTAAATGTTATTTTCTCCTTCTCAACAAGGATTTGAGAAACAGAGTACCATAGGAATACTCTATCAGTAACAAATTGTTACCTTTCTAAAATACACATTATTATACTACAGAGTATGTACAGGTATCTTGCTGCATTGTCACAACAGGTAACTGGTCATATTCTTTATTATAACTCATTGGGTTCAGAAGTTTTATTTCTAACAGTTAAACTGGGACTCATTTCTTAAAGGATGACTATGCAAATACCTTTGTTCTGGTTATTCTTATAATTAGGGAGGACTAGGAACAAGGCTCCTTTGACTGTCAAAAACTGAATCTAGCCCTTTAGTGCTCTACTGTGCTTAAAGGATTGAGGTGTAAAATATATGTTTTCTAGGTCTTCATTTTTAGTCTTGGGAGCAAAGCCCTTCTTGAGATAACTAGACTGAAATTACCTCAGTTGATTTTTGCTGTCGGCGCACTAGATATTTTTAAAATACACCTAAAGGAGCAACATTCTACCTTAACTTTTATGCTTTTATTACTCAGGGGTACTTTAAAAAACAAAGCAAGAAATGTCTTCTAGTGGAGTAAACGATCTTTTAAAAATAAAAAAGTTTCACTGGCACTGACAGAGAGAATTCAAGACAGAAGATTTGCCTGATCACTGATCTTTCAAAAGTGGAATCAACAGCTCCTCATGAATCACTTAGCTTAAATCATCACAAAGGATTTCATTTTTTTCTGTATTTTTAAACAGGATACTATCTTCAGTTTTAAAAAATTGTTCTTCACTTAGGATAACATTCTGGACTAACCTACGGCACTTTTTATCTTTTGTGCAAGAATTAGTCTTCAATGTACAGGAGTTTGATAGCTGGTGTAATTTTTACAGCACATTTCTGTCTTTTCTTTCTTCATGTAGATTCAGGTGTACTTTAATTGTGCTATCTGCATAGCTGAAGACAAACATGCTTACTCAGAAGCTGTAAAACATATTCATTACTTAATCATATTCTTTATGGGCATTCCAAAATGTGTTTTTTTTTTTTTTTTTCAAAATTAGAATGATCAAACACTTGGAGTCCCATATCATCTTATAAAAACATTTTGTAATTAAGGTTACAGCATTATGTTTATTTAGTAGTGGCCAATCCTGAAAAATCCTTCTTAATGTAGACAGTCTTTACTAAAAGTAAGCTTCCCACTATCAAATAAATGAAATGGTAAAGTATATCATAGAGGACAGTATGGATATTTCTATCATGATATATTTACCCTAAGCTTTGTGGTGTGTGATTACTTCTCCTGACAGTTTTTAAGAGCTGTATGGGTTAACGGTCTAAAAATTTGCTGCTCTGAGCTGGTCTTGTATGGTACTCAACAGAGAGGAGACAACAGGCCCTCACATGGGCTCTTTCTGAGAATATCATTTTTACTTCTTCTAATGGACTCCTCATAACAATATGAGGAGCAACCACAAGTTGCTTTCCCATTCTTCATTAGCATATAATAAAGGATAATGAATGACAGATTTGATTATGTTTTCTCTTATTTCTAATGTAGCAAGTAATTAAATGATAAAGCATAAAGCTGCTTTGGTTTTATTTTGAAAATGAATGCAGTACCTTACCTAGTGCAGTTCCTTGGTAAAATATTTTTAGAAGGTTGTAGCTATACATATATTTTGGAATTGCTCATATGCTCAGTGTACATCAAATCTGCATTCTTCTCTAAGGCTATCTCACATTTTGCTCTACACAATCAAAGATCTTAACTAAGGAGACTCCAATACTCTTGGTATCAGCAAATTACTTCTAAGAGGAAATAATGTCTTTAATTTAGCACAGGATGCTGTAAAAGAGTAACATACTTAAAAGTTTCTGCCTCCTAGTATGAACCAGATTATACTCCTTAATAAGTATGTACAAAATAGTCCTTCTGGTGTTGCCGTTGCTGTTAACAAAGGGTAGAATTCTTTGCTGAGAGGTGAAGCATGAATATTCTTTAAAGGTGTTCACTAGTTTGCACGGCTTCTTAATTAGAAAATGCCTTATGAGCTCCCAATGAGTTCACCTTTGGGACATAATTCACAGGAAGCTTACCAGGGTTTTTTATAAGCTGATACAATACCATCAAAGACACTTTTCTTTTTCAACTGATTGAAGATGAAAGACTCTTTGGTTTGTTTTCTGAATTTCTTTGGCATGAAGATTTTGATTATGTTTTCAAGACCCATGTAAATCAGTTTTCTGTAAGTAGTTACCTTAATTTATACCAACTGAAAATTTGGTTTACTGTTTTCCTTAAATAATTGATCTTAAATATTTTGGATTACTTTTAAGGTTTTGCTTTACCTAAGGCTTATCTTAAATAATTTGCATTGCATTAATAAAGATGTATATTACAAAGGATTTTGAAAGTTTTGAGTCAGCTTTTCTTCTGTGCTGTGCGCACATTTGTTTGTGTTTGCTATTACTTTCTAGTTTGGTACCACTTTTTCTTTTTGTGTCCTCTCTTCCTTTCCACCTACCCTATCAATGTCCTGTCAAGCATCATCCTCTGTCAGATTGAAAGTAAATGTCATGGTATTGTTCAAAGAGTAGGCTCAAACCAAAATAGAGAATTGGAGAGCTTCCTTCCTGTCCTGCTAGCATTTTTTACTTTAAACATGAACTTTACAATGTACATTTATTTTAATGATCAGCTTAAACACTAAATTCAAACCTTCTGCATTTTAGAGATTTTCTTATAAAATCAGATCTGATTCCAGACGTAAACAATGTTATGCCAGTATTTTTTGAAGTTAGTGTTTCTCATGCATTGACTTCTTGACAGATTTTTTTTGTTTTCCTTATAAGAAAAATGTTATTTTGTTTCAAGCTGGAGTTTCATTTACACTATTTAGAATTTTCTCAGTATAACAAAGTGTTCATTAAAAAGTACACTTTCCAGAACTGTTAATTAAAAGGGCATGCTGGGATAAATAAACCCATATGCTGTTGATTAACCAACTTTTAGGGGTCAACAGTTGGGATCTCCTGCTGTGCTTATGTTAATTGTTGTCCAGAATTTTACCAGGAACTGTTTTGTCCATATGGCACTTGCTGGAAATTTAAGGTCTATAGAGAGAGTGAACAAAACCCAAAGCAAAAAGGTATCTCAGGCTGTGCTGTATGTGTGGCAGCTTCATGGTAGTACTTGACCTGCTCCATTGCATGAGATATGGAAAATTTCAAAAAGCAATTGAGAGTTTATGTATGTGAGTGTATGTGTGTCTGCATCATTATCATGTCTATGAATACTTATCACTACTTATAGAGGGAACAGCTACCTGCATGTAAGGAAATATACGTGTAGATTTTTAAGACTTATGTTTCCTGAATAATGAAAAATAAAAAGATACCTATATGTTTTAGAGCCCAAAACTACACAGCAAAGAAGTGTTACTGTTGATTCTGGACATGTTGTTTTCAGCTGAACAGAAACCACTTTTCCTTGTAAAACCCTATATATACTGACATTTCTTTTTGTTAGTTAATTATCCCCTGAAGATGTCATCTTCAAGGAAGGTGAATCACAGAATTGTCTATAAGAGTGGAAGATTTGCCCTTTGATTCTCCTTTTTAAAGTCTTAAAACACCCTTACCTTTACTGAAAACTCTTTGTTTGGATTCTATTTCAATTTTAGACATATAAATTTTTCACTTCTGTCTTTCACAATGTAAAGGACTTATGAAATATTTTGCAGATGAGTTAAAAAGAAAAAAAACAAGATAAACAAACCATAATATTTTCTGAAAGATATTTAAATCAGACTAAAAGTTTGCCCAAGTCTGTTAACAGTCAGTATCTTTCATCACATTTCTGCTGAATTTATGAAGAACTGCTGTCCAGATTTGAGCTTCAAACAGTTATATCATCGGCTGTGTCTGAAGTTGGAGAAAGATACTCCACCAAAAAATCTGTACTGATCATTTCTTTTACTTATGATGTCTTCCTTCTCCTTTTTAAGGGCGAAAATCAATCACTGTTAAGAAAGCCTCAAATTTTCACACAATGTAACTTTAGTTTCACTCAGAAACAAACAAAAGGAATAATTGAGGCCTGGATTAGTTTAATTTTGTTTAACAGTTCAGAAGGAGATAGTGGGTAACATACTTAAATAACTGATCACAGTACTTCCAAACGTGTAGGGGACACCAGTATTTTCAATGTGATATTGGCTGCCTGTTATTTTGTGATGAACAGCCGAATGCTGGTTCCTATTGATGATCTAGCTCTGCATACAATTCTATCCATCAAACAATGAGAAAATCCTGTGACAAATCTCTTTTATTCAAGCAGAACATATTATCAGTCCTTGTGTTTCACAGACAGCCAAAATGATGATAACCATAAGTCTGCCCCCACTTTCACTGAAATGACTATGACTTCAGCTCAAGAAAAGCTGGAAAAGATGATGGCTGGATGGCAACATGAAGTGCTTGAATGGGCTGAATGTTCTGTGATACCACAATCTCACAGAAGAAAATCAACTGCTCCTGGTCCAGGCCATGTTCATATTTCACATTGTCTGAGAAGCAGCTTTGACTAAGGAGAAATGGCAATGTAAGCTTTTTTTTTTAAAAAAAAAAAAAAATTGCATTGATGCAGCTTTGCTATGCACAGAGGCAAAGTTATGTCTTGTTCTCCCTGGACTTTTCAGATTTTGCCATGCTTTCAAGCAATGTACACATATTGCTCAGCATGTCTGTTCACAACATCCTTTGGTTCTTTATTGGTCAGAGGAACTAGTCCAGAAACCCGAAATCTCAGTCTGCTTCCTCAGACTTCATTTCCCAATCTTTCTTTTATATCTTAAGGGGTATTTTTAGCATGCAAAATAATTATTTGATTTAACTTTTCTCTACGAAGAGCAATTACAAACCACAGACAAGTCACTGTGGCTGAAATGCCTCTGAAGCCATTCAGCTTTGAGCCAGTATCAGCAACAGTACAGTAAAACTATGAAAGTAAAGATGAAAATGTATTACTTGTCTGCTTGCTTGCTCTTTCTCTCCTTTCACACTTGTCTTTTGTCTAGCTCCCAGTTCCATGGCTGTATAGCTAGTTTCTTACTCTTCCGTGGTGTCCCTCTGCATACTTTTCCTGGCTGTTGTCAGGGAGGAGCCACCATGGGGATTGCTGTTACTCTGCCTAGGGCCAAGCTGGGGTAATAAGAAGTTCCTTGGACAGAGAAGGAGAAACAATGAGTCAAGACCAAGGTCAGCCTGGGTAGTCCAGTGAGCAAGTCAGGACTAGCAGGGACAGAGCTAGCACTCCTACCACATTGCTGGGGCAGGGACTGTTGGCCTGGGGATGGGCTGAAATGGAGTCCTGGGACATTGTCAGAGTGGAGGGAGGCATAGGGGCAGGCTGAGTAGGGATAGGTAGGTATCTTGGTGCTCTCAGGGCCATGACAGGTTATAACTATACCTTGTTGAGTTTCCTCTTTCACTAGATACCATTTTAATAATCTCCAATTTCATATTTCACCCAACACAAATAATTATGCAGGGCTCTCCCCACCCTCAGATTCTTCTGAAATATTTCATAGAATCAGCCAAATTGGAAAAAACCTTTAAAGCTCATCCAAGTCCAACCGTTACCCAGGACTGCCAAGGACACCATAAACCATGTCACTGAGGGCTTCTTCCACATGGTTTTTGAACACTTGCAGGGACGGTGATTCTGTCACTTCACTGGGAAGCCTGTTCCAATGACCAATCAACCTCTCAGTGAAGAAATTGTTTCTAATATCCAATCTAAACTTCCCCTGGCACAGCTTAAGGTCATAATCTCTTGTCCTATTGCTTGTTACTTGGGAGAAGAGACCAACCCCGACCTCAATACAACTTCCTTTCAGGTAGTTGTAGAGAGTGATAAGGTCCCCCTTGCACCTTCTCTTATCCATACTAAATCACCCAAGTTCCCTCAAGCACTCCTCATGAGTCTTATGCTCCAGATCCTTCACCAGCTTTGTTGCCCTTTTCTGCTCCTGCTCCAACACCTCAACGTCTCTCTTGTAGTGAGGGACCCAGAACTTAAGACAGTATTGGAGGTGCAGCCTCACCAGTGCTGAGTACAGGTGGATGATCACTTCCCTGGCTCTGCTGGCTACACTATTGCTGTTGGAGGCCAGGATGTTGCTGGCCGCCTTGGCTGCCTGCACACAAGCTGGCTTTTATTCAGGGGTCGTCAATCAGCACTCCTGGGTCCTCTTCCACTGAGTAGCTTTCCAGCCACTCTTCCCGAAGCCTGTAACGTTTCATGAGGTTGTTGCACTCTAAATGCAGGACCCAGGACTTTGTCTTGTTTAACCTCATACCATTTGCCACAGCCCATAGATCCAGCCTGTCCAGATTCCTCTGCAGATCCTTCCAGCACTTCGGCAGATCAACACTCCCAGCCAACTTGGTGCCATCCTCAAATTTACTGAGGGTGCACTCGATCCTCTCATCCAGATCATCAATGAAGATATTAAAAACAATACTGTACTTAACACCAAGCCCTGAGGGACACCACTGGTGGCCAGTCACCAACTAGATGTGATACCATTTACCACTGGTATTTGGGATCAGACATCAACCCAGCAAAGAATACACCTTCCCAGGCCATGAGCAGCCAATTTCTCCTGGAGGACACTGTGGAAGGCAGTGTCAAATGCTTTACTTAAGTCCAAATAGACAATGTCCACAGCCTGTCCCTCATCAGTTCACAAGTGTTTTCCCATGAATACAGAATTCTGCTTCCTCTTTGTCTATTATAATTAATGGGAGGATAAGTAAGCAAGTCATCCTGCTAGGATTATCAGTTTCAGGGTGATAAAAAAACAATGCAAGTGAAATAAAGAGAAAAAAATGGAAATTAGTAATATTCAGAGAATAATAGAGAAATAGTTGTTCAATTCATATTTCCACTGAGTCTGTGTTGGTTTTCTGAGAGATGTCTTAGGTATTAAGTATATTCTCTAACAGTACTCCAAAATATCCGTCAGGTTTTCTGAATCTAAACTCATCAGATGCAGCTTATACATCAGTACCCCCTCAAGCTACTTGAAGAACCCCAGGGCAAACTTTCTACAGGATAGCCACTAAATTTGTTGAACAATTTCAAAGGTCAGGCCAAATCCTGTTCTCAGCAATGGCTGACGATTGCTGAGGATATGTTTCTCTGTCATTTCTGGTATACTGTCAGAAACTTACTGATTATTATTGCTGAACTTTTCCAGCTAAACTAGTTTTATTATACCCTTGGCTTCTTGGCAAAAAAATAGCTTCATGTGTCACAGGACAGATAAATGGAAATGAAATTGAATATCTCACAATAGCAATTCCATACCTAAGTAAAACGCTTTCTAGCCATCTGCCATTAAATGTTAAGTAATTTAAACTATAAGAAGAAATAATGAAAAAAGTTTGAGACAAATTTGTCACTTTTTTTTAATTCCTCAATTTATGAGCAGTGGCTATAAATAAGTTATGTCCTAAAAACTATCCCCCGAATCTCCAAAATGTAAAAATAAAACAATCAGCTGCCAAAATTTACCTTCTCCTTTCCAAATGCTTAGAACATTCCCTTTAAAATACAGGAATACTATATGTAGATTTTGGCCAAACTCTGGTTTTGTTTAGTAAAATATCAGCTTTTTTTGTGGGTTTAAAACTAGAATTGGTGCTCTGCTTTACATTTCTGTTGGAAAGGTGCTATGATGAAATAATTTGTCTTAATGAAGTGCAATTTCACTATGGCACAAGGAATAGTATTATCAAAGGGTTGAATTTAAGGGGTTTAGATAGTGGGTTTGGGATGAAGTTTTTGGGATATTACTTTGTTATGAATAAAAACTTCGATGATTTTGAGTAGATTTTCAGTTGATGTGAAATTACTCCAAGAAGTATCATCTCTGACTCACGCCATGTAAGGACTGACTTGCGCACTGTCTTAATTTGTACTAAAGCTGTCTTCCTCAGTATCACTCATTTAAAAAATAATTTACACAAAGCCTGCAGGAAAGTGTACCTATAAATATCAAACCTTGCACACAGCACCTTGCTTAATCTAGTATATGTACACACACTCACATGCTAAAGCTATTTATGATAACAGATGCCCTGTCTAATGCTCAGAAACCTGTTTTCAAATTTCAAAGCAATTTAGCCTTGGGTAAGGTAGTTCTGTAGGAGAAAATATAACCAGCCAGAGTGACTGTGATGAGTACTCTTTACAGCTTAATACACCTCTGATCACTTATAAATATTCTACCATAATATGCTATTAGATTTTAATTTCTTTATCACTTTTCCTTCCTTTGGTTCCTATTAGAAATTCCTGCCTGAGGCATTTGGAGATGTCATACGGCATAACGAAAGGGAGCTAACATGAATGCAAATTTCCAGCAAATATTTTTTTTTCTTTTAGAGGCAAATTATCACAAAATTTTCCTAAAGAAAATTCAGCTCTTTTGGCAGTTTTTTTATGTACTTCTGGAGATTGTTTTACCCGCCTCATTTTCAATGCCTAATTCAACCTCTTGATCCAGAGAATTCAGTTTTAATTTAAAAGGATGAATTAAAATAGTTAGCTGAAGTGATTTAAAGTACCTTCAGATGAATGAAAACAACAAATATAGAATTTTCCCATTTCTCATTACTCATCCTAGAATGCCAAACTGGAGAGTTTACTCAGAATACTGCTACACTGCTGAGAAGAGTCTGGTAATAAGAAATTGAATTGCTTCTTTTTGCAGTGGTACAAATAGGGTACAAGTGAATATTAGGAAATTTATTTCTTTGGTAACTAATAAGGCAAACCAGAAAATAAAAATCCAGTTCTTCCAAGGCACGTATGCAGTCTGCAAATCTTACTAATACCAGCTGATTATTCAGCAGTACCTTTGGAAACTGTAGAGAAGCACTTCCATTTAAATACTTCTTTAGTGTTTACAAAATTAATTGAAGAAAATGTCCAGATTAGTCATTCTCCTGTGACTACCTTATCATTAAAAGAAACTGAAAATATCAAGTAAAAGGAAAAGATGAAGGAAATAGAAAAGATAGGTCAGACATTTTGGAGTAAATCCTGTTCAAGCCTCTGCTACTTTAGGCAAAGAATGTATATGAACATTTCATGGATTTCAGTATAACTGAATTTGCTTTCACCTCTAAGTCCTACACCCTGGTTTCTTTAACACATATTTAAATGATTACTTTAGTTTTAGTACTATACATTGATTAATGTCAAGAAGATCAATATAATCACTAGGTTGGCACATTTACTCCATTTTTATTTGCATAAATAAAATAACATCATTCAAAATTTGGCATGTCTGCTTTCATTCTTACACTTTCCTTGTGAGTCCTTTTTCAAATTCCCCCTCATCTCTCAACTAACTTATAATGTCTTTCTTTGGATGATTTTCATACACTGTCTTTCGATAATTTCTACTTTTTTTTCCCCCCATTGCTTGAAATGCAAACTCTTCTTAGTTTAATGCTTTTAACTTGGTATTCAAAGCTGGTTCTAAATCTGAGGGTCAGCAAATACCTTTTTCCCTCAGGACTTCTAACTACAGCAGAATTTGCATGGAGATATAGAAAATTGTTCTAAAACTGCCTAAAGATTAATTCTTTTGCAGCCATTCACCAAGTGGTTTTAACTTAAATATACCATTAAAAAAGTGGGTTTTTTTAACTAATATTTCGTATCAATCTTCACTGCTGCCCAGTGTTTTTACTGTTACCTTTCCTTATCAGTGCATACTTTTCAATTTCCCTGTTCTAGTCATACCTTCAGTTGTCTTCAACTTTAACTCCATTTCCTGTAGCACTAGTTCTGCTTTCTGCATTTTGTTTATCCTGCCCTTCATTCTCCTGCAACTTACATAAACTGAGAGAATATATTTCAGAGAATTAGTGTATAAATAACAACAGAGAGTTAATTTATGAAATAAAAAAGCAGAGAGATGAATGTTGACAAAAACCTACAAAAATTCATCTAGTTATTTCTGAACACATGCCCATTACTATTCAGCTTGTCAAACCTGATAACCACCTGTTCCAATTCCTGTGAAGAGAAAAACATGACCATCAGGTTTTTGACAGTGGATGCCACCTGCAGCATAGACACAGATGTATATTTCGGCTCCCGTGTCCCGCCACATTGTTCACCTGTAACTCTTCTGTGCTGGGCTAGAGCTGAACAACCTTTGCTTTCCTTCTGTATGTGGGATGTGTGAAGGGTGTGTTTGGAGGGAAATACAGTGTTCCAGTCTGTCTACTGGGCACACAAGGAGTTTGTGAGCTCTGCCTTCCAGATAGCAGAGTTTATCTTAACAGCTCTCTTTTTATTATATGGAATAATTTGTCTTTAAAATGTGGTGGGAAATTATATTGTAGATAATTTTTTTTGGTTTGGTTTTGGGTTTGGTTTTTGGTTGTTTTTTTTTACTCAACTGCAAGTCATTTGCAACTGATGGCAAACAAGGAAATTTAATGTTATTTTATCTGCTGTCATTTTGTTAAGAATAACAGACTGTTCAACTAGTTTTATGGAAGAAAACTTCCAATAAGCTTCTCTGCTGTGATTATATTAATGCATGAAAGACTATTTTCCTTACTCATATAAATTGAATGGTTTTCCCACAGAAATGAAGAAAACTTTTCATTGCCATTATTTCACGTTGTAGTAGTTTTGATATTGGCTCTGTCCTCATTAATAAGGTGACTCAGTAAGGTGGGTTTTTTTCCTTTCTCCATCCTAATAAATGTGACTTCCTGCTTAGAAAAGCAATATTATTTAGTATTGTTTTAATTATTACTGCTTTCAAATCTGTGTCAAGGTAATGTTTAAAATGTCTTTTTATAGTAATCTATGTGGAATTGTTCCTGTAGACTCACATTCTGTGTTGCTCTAAATAGCTGTGGTCTACGAGGCTGATGTTCCTTATACAGCATTCAACTGTGCTGTTAGCAAGTACATCAGTGCCTCTTTTCATTCCTACAGTGGGTGAAAAACTTTGGTTCATTCTTCCCGTATGTTTAGACATGCTGATAAATATTTGTCAACAGTTATATTTATTGCACCAACTCAGGAACAGAAGGAAAACTTTTCAAACAAAATTGCTGTGACTTCCATAGAGTACATATGAATAGCTTCTCTTCCACAGAAACAACCACTAACATATCATTGTCAATATCTTCTTCTCCTTCAGCAGTCAAAATATGCTTTGAAAATAAGTGCCGCCTGCCCTTAACATACTGCAGTGTAACATGCAAACAAACACACATTTTTCTGTACTCCTCCCAGGCTGGGTGATTCCAACTGAAATATAGGTACATCACTCTCTTTCTCTTGCAGTTGCATAGTGTGTTACTATGAAAACAAAACCATTTTTAGTATCAGGGGATATTTTCAACCTTTTTTTTTCTTATGTTTTTCCTACTCTGAGTCTGCTGCTAGATTCTTCAGTTGCCATGGTGAGGAGGGGTGTAGGCAGTTCTTCCAGTCAGGGAAAAAAATAAAAGTCATGAAATGAATGTTAATGTGAGGGGAAACTGGTGATACCCTATTTTATAATTCAGTCTAGTTCATAAATAAAGTGCTTTTCACCTCAGGTTTGCATGGGGCAGCACAGGAAAAGGTCATAAAATTAAACACCCATAGTGCTGTCAGTTGTTACTGAATGAGACAGGTGAAAAATAGGCACTGCAATGAGGACCAATGACCTTTAAGAGGCCTCTTTGACAATTAAGTGCCTGGTCTCTCTGCTTGCACCAAGCTGAGAAGCTCAATACACAGTCTTTTTCTTAGGGTAACATTAATTTGATGTATCAGTGTGTAATAGAACCTCGTAAATAATGTTAACTAGAAAAGGTGCAAAGTTTTGCACATAATTAAAGTTTTTAATTAAAAAATTTTATCAATCTTCAAAATATGACAATTTTCCATGAACAACATGAAATTCTCCATCTACATGTAAAATATTACTCTCTATTCCTTGCTCTTGTTTCCATTTTGCTTTTCTCTCCTTTGCTTTTCATTTACTTTGTTTCCATTTCTTTATTTTAAAAAAGACATGGAAGGAGAAGAACATTTGAAGAATACTAATTTCTTTGAAGAAACATGTTTTTGGGAGCTTAAAATCTTTTCATGAAGCACCTCTTTTTTTCTGCACTAGAAATCATTTCTCTAGGAATACAGTTTATTAACACACCCAGTAAAAGTGGTTAGCACTTCCTTTTATATGCGAGAAAAATATTGGGAAATGTTTGCTGTAATTTTATGCTGGTTAGCATCCTCTGTCTTTCATCTTCAAGATGCTCAGCAGAGATTCCAACTGCTAGCAGTGGCAGTTGAGCTGGGGGCAGTCGGTGAACAGACTTCTTGGAGCTGACTATCCTGCCTGAAGAGTAGGGTAAGGACAAACTCTTTGCTAGGTTACTGCATTTTGCAGACAAGTTAAGCTGTTTTCCACTTTTGCTTCTCTTAGGATGTTGCATTAGAGCTCTGATAATTTAGTAACCTTTGAACTGTCTGCACATCTTCAGCTATGACCTTTGGCCACTATGGAGCCAGAGCAGAGCTGGCTCTGCTGGGGCAGAAGCACCTCACCCCAGATGAACCTTGTAGTTCAACCTGTGTTGTTAAAACAGGTCATACCAAGGTCTACTGTATTTGTGGTACGAAGACAGAGCTACTATCAGGCGCACAAATAATTTTATTATTAAAATCACTTTCTGTATTCATATCAATGTGACTAGAAAGTCAAAAATATTTTATGATACATTAAGTACCAGAAAAAAAATAGATGTTGAATTTTAAACAGTGAATGTGGCACATGGTTTATTACTAGCTACAATGGTTACTGTGAGGTATAATTAACAACTATAAGGTATCTCAAAATTTTACGCTATACAAATGTCAAGCATTACTGTTATTGACATGGAGTCCCTTCAGAGCTGTAAGAAGCTAGTCACTCTCTTGGGTTTAATTTAGAGATGGTGATCCTGTAGTTTACTGATATTAAAGCAATATCTCCTTGGAGGAAAAGCAGTATGCTATCTCCCAACATGTTACTTACGAAGAGTTAATTGTTAACTCTTCCTCTAGAGCTAGATGAAATTTTACTGTTATGGAAGCTTGTGAAAAAATAATTTTAAGTTCTGCTTCTGAAAATATCCATAATTTTTCAATTTATTTGTGATTGGAGACTTCAAGTCTTTGTTTGAGACCTGGTGATAAATGAGTAAGAAAGAAAGGACTTTTTCATTGGTGGTAGACTATAAAAATATTCCCTTAGATCTGTAATGGTCAAAAAGCTATTTACATTATGTTTACAAGTGTCATGG
Organism: Forpus xanthops; assembly: GCA_032466535.1. Lineage (NCBI taxonomy): Eukaryota > Metazoa > Chordata > Aves > Psittaciformes > Psittacidae > Forpus > Forpus xanthops. Next base: position 67 of record JASSUY010043150.1, on the reverse strand, counting down.
GTTCAGCAGCAGCAGTCATTTTTCTTTAAGCAGTAGCTGGTGAGCACTGTGTTTTGGATTTTTGGCT
>JASSUY010043148.1:0-15718 GCA_032466535.1 Forpus xanthops | reverse complement strand
AGCATGCCTTCCAGGACAATCCGCTCCAAGATTTTGCCAGGCACAGAGGTGAGGCTGACTGGTCTGTAGTTCCCCAGTTCATTCATTTTGTCCCTTCTTGAAAATGGGGGTTATATTTCCCTTTTTCCAGTCGTCAGGAACTTCTCCTGATTGCCATGATTTTTCAAATATGATGGACAGTGGCTTAGCAACTTCATTTGCCAGCTCCTCCAGGACCCGCAGATGGATTTCATCAGGTCCCATGGACTTGTATATGTTCTGGTTCCTAAGATGGTCTCGAACCAGATCCTCTCCTACAGTTGTTCTGGGGTCGTCATTCTCACTGTCCCTGCATCTGCCTTCCAAGACTTGGATGGTACAGTCAGAACATTTGCCAGTGAAGACTGAGGCAAAATAATTGTTAAGAACCTCAGCCTTCTCCAAATCCAGTTCTCCCGATGGCTTCTGAAGAGGGCCCACGTTGTCCCTACCCTGTCTTTTACTTGCAATGTACCTATAGAATCCCTTCCTGTTATCCTTAATATACCTAGCCAAGTTTAATCCTAACCGGGTCTTAGCTTTCCTAACCTGGTCCCTAGCTTCCCGCACAACATCCCTGTATTCTTCTTAGGCCACCTCTCCTTGTTTCCACCTTTTATAAGCCTCTTTTTTCCTTCAAATTTTCCTCAGCAGCTCCTTGTCCATCCAAGGAGATCTCCTGGCCTTCCTTCAGTACTTCCTTCTAGTAGGGATGTATTGCTCCTGAGCTTGCAGCAGGTGATCCTTGAATATCAACCAACAGTCTAGGGCTCCCCTGCCCTCTAGGGCTATATCGCATGGAATCTTACTGAGCAGGTTTCTGAAGAGGTCAAAATCTGCTCTCTTGAAGTCCAGGGCACTAAGCTTGCTGCGTGCCCTTCTCACTGTCCTGAGGATCTTGAACTCAACCATTTCATGATCATTGCAATTAAGGCTACGCTGGAGTGTCATATTTCCAAGCAGCCCTTCCCTGTTGGTGAGGACGATGTCAAGCATGGCACTTCTCCTTGTCGGCTCCTCTATTACTTGCAGAAGGAAGTTGTCTTCCACACAATTGAGGAACTTTCTAGATTGCTTATGCTGTGCCGTGCTGTCCCTCCAAAAGGTATCAGGGTGGTTGAAGTCCCCCATGAGAACGAGGGCCTGTGAGCGTGAGGCTATTCCTATCTGTCTATAGAGCTCTTCATCCACTGAGTCCTCTTGGTCATGCGGTCTATAACAGATCCCCACAATAATGTCTCCCATCGCTGTTCTCCCTTTAACCCTGACCCACAAACTCTCTGTCGACTGCTCACCTGTCCCTAGACAGAGTTCCATACTCTCCAGCCTATCCCTAACATAAACAGCAACTCCCCCTCCCCCCCTACTGGGCCTGTCTTTCCTAAAGATCCTACAACCTTCCATTCCAACACACCAGTCATAAGAGCCATCTCACCATTTCTCTGTGATACCTATGATAGCATACCCCCGTAGATGTGCACATGTCTCCAATTCCTCTTTTTTGTTCCCCATGCTATGGACATTTGTATAGAGGCATCTGAGCCGAGCTGTGATAGAAGGTGTCTCATTGGCTGGAGCAGTTGGAGTATCTCTGCACTGCTCTGAACGTTTATTATAGGTACTGGCAAGTGTCTTGGTGTGTTGGGATGGAACAATGCCCCCCTCCCCCAACACATCTCGTTTAAAGCATCATTGACCAGTCTGGCAAGTCTCCTACCAAATCCCCTTTTCCCTTTCTGTGTCAAACCAGCTCCACCAGCCCCCAGTAGACCTGGCCTACTAAACTGAGTCCCATGTTCTAGGTACCCAAACCCCTGACTACAGCACCACCCTTCTAGCCATTTATTAACCTGATCAATCCTCCTAGCCTTTTTAAGGTCCTGCCTTGTATCCTGGAGAGCAGATGAAAAGGCAATCTGCACTCCAGAGCCCCTCACCACCTCTCCCAGAGCTCTGTAGTCCTTATTTATGTTCTCCAGACTACTGCTATCTATATCAGTAGCATCCACATGGATCACTAGAAGTGGGTAATAGTCAGTGGGATGGACTAGAGCAGGCAGCTTCTCTGCAACATACCTAATCTGAGCCCCTGGCATGCAACACACTTCCCTCGAGACTCCCAGAGTGGAGCCTCCCTCTTCTTGGAGACATCCAAAAACCTGTCTAGACAGCGTTCTGGCCAACTGGCTCTGGTTGAATCTTCTTGAGCAGTAGGGGTGGTCTAGATGACCACCAGAGGTCCCTTCCAACCTCAAACATTCTGTGATTTTGTGCTCTCAGACATTATACAAAGATAGGAGTAACATCTTCCTCCACTCAGAATCCAAACCTCTCTCTGGAATTGAGGGAAACCCCTAAGAATTAATCTTATGGAGAGGTAAAGCACACCTGCCTTAGAATGCCCATTTTGAGCAGATACAGCCCCAGTCTAAAAGGCACCATTCATGGGATGGTGCAGCAGTGCTCTCTCCACCAGCCTCTTCCATGAGATGCAGGTGGTGCAGAGGCATCAGCTGTAGTCTGTCTGATGGAAGATGAGCAGCACCAAAAAAGGGGTGGAACTTAGGTAGTGTTGTTCTTAAGGTAAAAGTTAAGAGGGGACTGTTTCAATCCCTTCACACCAGGAGAGAAATGAATCTGGCTTTCTTTTCTCTTGCATGAGCCTTTTAATTGCATAGTTAAATAGCTAAGAAGTTGTGTCAATAGGAAGTAGAGTGATCCCTACCATCTACTGTGCTGACAGACTTCAGAGCTATGCTCCAGAAAATCCTTCCGGAGCAGCCGTCAGGGAAGACACAGCAAATGAGCTCTGTCTAGCAAAGCTTCGTTGGCTTTAAACACTCTGCTGAGGAAAATGATAAAAAAGGAGGTTTAGACATGAGCAGAAAAAATAGTCATATTGCCGGGAGAACTTAATGTTTCATCATGAGGTTTTCATCAAGTTGCTTTTGTCTGACAAAGCCATGAAGAAAACTGATTTCAGTCTTGATTACTCTAAGAAACTGTCTTTTGCTTATCTGTGGACACTATATAGCTGATTTTGTCAGGTGAAAAAAATATATACCTTTCTAAACAATATATATGTAAATAATAAAAATATTTTAATCCAATGACTTTTTACAACATGTTGTTCACAACTCTTTATTATTAGGTAAAAAAATCTCCAAAATTTTGATTCTGAAACTAAAACAGTTTAGTTTTCAATGTTTAAAAGTTCCTGTTTTCTTATTAACTTATCTGCTTAGCTTTAAAAGAGTATGTTATTAATTTGCTTTTTTTGCATCGTTTTTTTCTCTTTATAACTAAAAGATTATTCAAAAAACTGCCAGTCTTTCATCTGTATGTAAGTTTAATCATATGTTAAAGGATATGATGAGCTAGAAAAAATTTATTTATGTTTTCAATTACATAAAAAATATTAAGTTTTTATTTCCACTTTAATCATCAAGGCTCTTAGGACACTGTTTTGTCACAGGAACAATTAAAGTTCTACAGAAATAAAAAGATATATATCTATAAAATAGTTAAGAGGTCATTTTTCTCAAAGAAGGCAAAATTACGATAAAATATGCAATTTGCAACTTTATTTTCTTCTGTCAAAACATACTTATTTATATCAAAGTGTAATAAAACTAACAAAACTGATAACAGATTATTCTTAGCTTCTGGAAAAATACCTTCATTATGCTGCAATGTCACAGAAATATTTTGAAGTAAATAGTGAGCTTAGAATGGGGTATGAGCATTTACAGATTGTAAATCTGCAAAGCTCATCTATCTACATGGGTAATATGGAATGACTCTTCTGAAATCCAGTTTTTAGAAGAAGAGAACACTAAACTGTGTGCATAGTTTACTCCAGATGTAGGCGGCTAAAATAGAGCTGAATGTTCCTGAGCTACAAATTAAGCTTGGAAATGAAGCGATAGAGGAAACAGTGTGAATGATGTCAATGGCATCTGTTACCTGCTTTCAACGAAGTCTCTTCTGAGCAGCTAGTACTTCAGCTAAATTCCAAGTAAAGATTTGCTATTTTTTATCATTTTTCATATAATGTGTAAGGGAAAATAAAACTTCAATGGACACAGCTAAGCCAGAGCAGAAGCATGACTTTATTTTCTTTTTACAAGTTCATCCAATGTTTTCACAACAATACTTGTATTATGTCTGTATTTCAAAGAGGCACAGTACATTCTGCCACTGACTCTTCCTGCTCATCTAACTAACACTGTGAAGGCCACTGAGCTGTTTTCACATCTAAATGTTTGTTTTTAACAGCTATGTCTGTAGTGAATTAAGCCTCAGTTGTAACTGTTTAAATAAACACTTAGGTCACAGTATGGTACCTACACACTAAGCAATGCTGAGACAGGCTTCAGAGACCTAAGCAAGTGCTCTTTTAACCAAATGTAGAAAACACGTGCAAGTTTGTGTGTGTGCATGGAGCTCCCCGGCTTGGTTACATCTAAAATGTTGCAGTTCAAAATATTAACTCACAGCCTGCAACTGCAAAATAACCTTAAAATATAACCTAGGTATTTAGAAATTGGCTTTGTTTCTATATTTCACTTAGCATTCCCAGGAACTATGGCTCTTTCCGACTGAATTTTGCATTATCTGACTTCCTCAAAGAAAAACTAAACAATGTAAAGTCCTTGTAGATGATTCTTTGATGTAGCAAATTAGTTCATTATATGCTTAATTGCTTAATTTCAGAAACGTCAACACAGAGGAGTCACCCTTTCATAGTACTGTCTCATACATATAGAATTTGTAACAATCATCAACTTCAGATTTTTCCAGGATTTCAACTGTGATTAATATGCTGATGCGATAGCCACGATATGAGTAGGATACATTTCACTTGTATTTAGCTTCTGAAAGGTTAAGCATCTGTTATAAACTAGGTATTAATTTCTTGCATAGACAATGCAGATGGCATCTACAGGGGCTTTCAGTGCACACGTCTTAGATATCTATTTTTGAATGGTTTGCATTGTCCACTGAGACAGGCTTATTTCTCTTCATTAACACAAGAAATCCATCTGATTATCTTAGATCAAACCTCTAATAATTAGCTAACAAATGAGATAACTGTCTCCCTAAACATGCAGTACACACTTTATAGCCTTATATGAGTATTATTTGCAAAAAACTGGCACAGCTGTGAATGTGTTAAGCGACAGTTGTGTCTCAGTTACTCTGCTTTTCTCATAAGCAGAGTTTCTTTTTACTACATCTTTCCCATCTTTTTGGAAGTATTCCACTATTAAAAGTTGCAAGAATATCATGCAAGTTGCATAGGAGCACAGAAGTGCAAGGAAATATTCCAGTGTGGTAGCCTCTTACAAGGGCAGCTCTCTCCTTTCATGATGCTTTTCCTCTTTTCTCCTTCATCTCCCTGATTTTTTTAAGATAGCAGGAGTCTGCCACTTGATACATTTGGCAATAACTAAGGCCAAACTAAGTTAATCACAATAGAATTATAATTATTCATGATAATATATGTTTAATCTAATTCATACTCCAGTCTGATATTTGTCCTTTACTGGCAAAACAGAGGAATGGGCACTATATTCATGCCTGTAACAGGTACATTTTCACTCTGTGTCATAGGGACACTATTCCATGCATGTTTTAAAAGTTATTCTTATCCAGATTTAATACTCAATATAACTTCACTTATTCAGCTTTCATACAGAGATTATATTTTTAAAAAGAAACAAAAGAGATCCTTTTCAATTTTAAATATCAACTTTATTTTAACATCACTTTAATCTAGCTTTTTAGCCCAAAAGTTTTAATATAAAGGTTAAGGTTTCTCCTTTCTTTATTTTGTCTCTCTTCCAATTAATAAGAAAGGTTTAAAAGGGTGGAAGCTAGAGAAGGAACAACTATTCTTCAACCTATAATTAAAATTAAATTAATGAAAATGTTTTCCTCACTTCCTATATTCTGAATGAGAAATATTAGAATATTGTTGAAAAGCAAGAAAAAGCAGGGGAGACTATAAAAACAGTTTTTCACACTGAAGGCAGAACAAAGGCACAAATCAAAATGTCATAAACAACACATTTTTAGTTGAATATGTGTGTAGCAGCAAAGAATATTTTTAAGAGAATCTAGAGAAATTGTGACTTAATATTTTCCTATGCAACATAAGTGCAATCAATAAAGGCAAAACATTCACTACAACTTTAGAGGCAGATGTAAAGTCTGGGACTCAGGCCTGAACTCTTAGGAATCCTACAGTTATTTCAGCTGATACTTTATTTGATGTTCTGGAAATGCTACTACATAAAGCTCTGACTATTTTTGAAATCGTGTTCAAAGAGGCAGAACTGCAGCAGATTTTTTGTGAAACTTTAAAGCTAAACTACATAAAGTAGATATCATACACCTGCTAAAACAAATGTATTTGTATTTTGGGGAGTTTTGTCCTTGTCAAGAGATAAAATATTTTATCATCAATATGGAAATTTGCAAGAGTATCTTTTCCTTAGAAAATGCAATAGAAGTTAAACATGATAGCGACTTTTTTGTTGCTGCTATGTGCTTTGAAGTCACTGGGATTTAATCATATGCTTCAAGTTAAGCTCACAATAACCTGCAGCTCTATGTTAATGGTCTTTTTGAATTAATAATTTTCTTAAAGATAACATATATGAGTCAAATATGCAGAATGTTCATCTCCGCTCAGGTTCCACTGAACAGAAATCTGAATGAAGTTTAACTGCTGTTTTCTGGAGTAGGTCCTCACTTTGCATATTTTGTTTAGCAATCTGCACTAAAATGAAGACAGACCTATGGTTATAGACAGCAGGGTTTTTATACAGAAGGAAAGAACACAGACTTAATACTTTAAAATACAACTATACTATCTGTTATGATAGGCCTTCTGGTAATAAAGTTTAATGGGGCCACTTGTGATAATTTACTGCAGCATAGTAGGTGTTGTGAAGAATGTATACTACTGATCCTAGTATTGTACATATAATAGGACAAAGACATGTTTTACTGCTGATTTTAAAAATATAAAGCTGACATGTCAAGGATTACTGTGATTAGATGATGCTTAATATTTTCTAAAATACTTCAGTAGGAGAGCTATGAAAACTTAATAAAATTCAGTATACATTATGCAAATAACTGTTGAAATTGTTATCCTAAAACTACATAGTTTTACGATACTTATATTTGACTTTATGTAAGAAAGTGGATTGGCTGCTTCTGGCAATGGTAATGTAATTACCGTTGGCTTAATTTGTAGCATGAAGATCTGCAAGGCTGTGTTCTGTGATAGTTGCCATGTTGTTTTACCACTGCTAAATTGTAATTATAGCCTTGGAAAACCATATGTTTGGGGACATTAACAGTGACAGGAGAATCTTGTCAAAATGCTGGTTGCTTAGCTACAACTAGATGAAACAAACTACTAGTTGAACTGTAAAAACATTTGTTTTTCAGGGAGTATATTTAAATGACATAACAACTGTGTTGTGACTGTTATTGCTGGGATTTTTTAGAGTTACTAACAGGCTGTCAAAACTCAACTGGATTTGTAAGAAATCAGGGAATACAGACTTCCAGGAAGTCTTTGTCCCTAACCTGATGATGTGGCAGTGGTTCGAAATTCTCTTTTTCCAGAGAATAAAATAATTGTAGATAATGCAAGCTTTTTTCAAATTAGAAAAGCTGGAAAATATTAAAATTTGCACCAAGACATTTTTAGATTTTATTTGAAATAGAAAAAATGATGTTATAATCACTTTAAAAATTAGGTGACCTTGCATTTGAAAATTTCCTCTGATTTCACTTTTAATATTTAATATAACCAACCAACCAGCCAAACAACTGTATGATTACCTAGATTGTTTTAATTAACTAAACCTTATCGGCTGATATTTTTCCCTTTTGTATGACTTGTCTAACATTCAAGAAGTTTACATGTCACACTGAACTTTAATTTTAATATGTAAATTGCCTGCAAGCAATTTTTTCTCGTTACAGGTCAACACACAAATCTGAAACAAGTGTCACAGGCTGAATTACTGTAAGTTCTGGTCAGCTTTCTCTTTGGGAGTGACTGTATCCCACACTTGATTTTAGCAAAAGGCAAATAAGTATTCAATTAATGAAAGAAGTTTAAATTTATGCTTGCCACCTTACTTCTTTTAGCATAAATAATATGCAAATATTTTATTAATCAGGTTCTGCTGTTCCTGTTATTAATGATTTGCTCAAACCAAACATCCAGTTTCAAATTTTAGTTTTAATGATCTCTTCTTTGCAATAGTATTATTAAACTGTAATGAAAATTAAACTGAGACAAGACAATACTTTATATGAAGTCAATCAATAAATAAAACTTTGCAGTCTGCCATTATAAAGCTTTATAGAGGTTGCTTATGACTTGAACATTGGTGGTTCATACCTTTATGTGTCACTGAGTGTTAACTTCTTTCATTAGACCAATTTCACTCTATGAAAACAAATTAATATGCTGCTGTCTTATTAAACCATTAGACTGACATTTTACAGCTGTACACCAGTGAAAACTCACAGAAATAAGATACGGGAGTATTCAAATATATATCAACCCATTCACAATTCCATAATCATATAACTTCTTTTCTCTAGTCATTGAATTTTAAGCACCCTTTGTGGGCTAGTTCTAGGAAATGTTTCTTCCACTCTCTTCTGCAGATCTGTGAATATGATTTGTCCCCTCTCTTCTGTTCCATTAGGTATTCAGGATAGCCTAATATTAGGAACAAATTTCCAGTATTCTGATGTTTCCCTTTTGGGAATTCTGCAACTTAAGTTTTTGAGTGGAGAATGACACCATGTTCGTTAGAAGAATCATGTGCAATTTTCTGCTTCAGTTCAGGAGATTTAGCTTAAAAGTTTATAACATCAGACACTTCCCTCTTGGTCCAATAATCTCTATAGAGATAATATTTGCTTATACTATATCCTATCAGATTTTAATAAAAACAGAGGCCTTACGTGGACAAATGCTTCAGTGTTAGGCAGCAGGCTTAAGTCTTTTCCATATTTTCAATAGCATATTCCCAATAAAAAAACCTGAATGCATGAGCAAAAGAGGAAACAATGCTAATTTTTTGTCACTCTTTCCCACATGAATGTCCCTATGAATGGTTCATTCTCTTAAATGTATCTCTGGTAATACTCTTCATTATCAATGAAAGTTTATATGCCTTTTGCTGTGTGAATGGGAATATGACAGACACCACTCTTATATGCAGACCTCTGTGGAAGAACAAGTATCTGAACAAAGCTGATAACATAAGCGCTGTTTTTTCCATTAGAACTTTGACAGTGGTCTGTCAGACAACTTCTTGCCTTTGACTAGTAAAGAGCCCAGGATGTCAAGGAACTATTTAGTTTTCCATGCCACCGAGTGACAGAATTCTTTATTATCTGAGCTTAATAATTACAATGATCAAAATGATAATATTATGTAGATTTATCAGGACACAATTATTACGATGATAAGGCCTTATGATTGGAACTTCCAGAGTAAATGTACTGAAATGATAAATGCATATTTCCCAGTCCAAGTAAATGGATTCAATACAGCAGTTAATGTTTCATACAGCCCAACTTCATTAAGCACAACTCAGATAATGACGTCATGAATTTGTTTCATCTTATCAAATTGCATTAATTAGGGTAATGCATTGGATGCTGAATGTGAATGAATTTGGTTTTCCCTGGAACAATTGAAAAAAGGGGTGATTGGATTAATTCATCTCTTTTTCCCCCTGTTAACTTAGAGCATGATGATTCTTTCTCAACTTTATGGCATGAACTTTGTGTTTAACATGATTCTCATTAACCAATTTAATTGCAGGGGTTTTAAAGCAGGAACACTCAGAGTTTGGACCAAGGCCAGCTTGTTCCTTTCCATTTATATCGAATGCCATCTCTCCTGGGACACAAGCATTTAACAAAGACCCATGTTACTATTATTCTCTATAATTTTATGAGAAGCAATCAACAAGCTCTTTCCATTAAATTATACACACCTGATACATTGTATCAAACAACAATATTTGTTAAAAAATTGTTGTTCTCTGAGTTCTGATAGGGTTCTTCAGGTGTACTGGATTTGCACGGCAATGTTTTTGGTACCTTGCGGCTACCAGGTGGCTTCTGTGAGAAGTTGCTAGAAACTGTCCCTGTGTCAGGTAGAGCCAACGCCAGCCAGCTCCAAGATGGAACAACCAGTGGCCAAGGGCAAGCCCATCAGTGACAGTGGTAGTGTCTCTGGGATAGTGTAATTAAGGGGGAAAAAAAAGCATAACACTACAACAACAACTGCAGCCGGAGACATGAGTGACAATATGTGAGAGAAAGAGCTCTGCAGACACCAAGTTCAGTGCAGAAGAAGCAGAGGAGTTGTTCCAGGTGCCAGACCAGAGGTTCCCCTGCAGCCTGTGGTACAGACCATACTGCAGCAGGCTGCTGCCCTTCAGCCCATGGAGGTCCATGGTGGAGCAGATCTCCACCTGCAACCCAGGAAGGGCCCCACACTAGTTCAGAAGGATGACTGAAGGAGCCTGTGACTCCATGGGAAGCCCACACTGGAGCAGGTTTGCAGCAGGACCTGTGACCCCACAGGGAGCCCATGCTGGAGCAGTCTGTTCCTGAAGGAGGACTGCACCCATGGAAGAGACCCACACTGGAGCAGTTTGTGAAGAACTGTAGCTGGTGAGAAGGACTCACTTTGGAGAAGTTCATGGAGGACTGTCTGCCACAAGAGGAACCCCATGCTGGGACAGGGGATGAGTGTGACGCCCTCCCTCTGAAGAGGAAGGAGCAGCAAAGACATGTGATGAACTGACCACAGTCCCCGTTCCCCATTCCCCTCTGCCGCTGTGTGGGAAGAGGTAGAGGATTTGGATGTAAAGTTCAACTTGAAAAGAAGAAAGCAGTTAGAGGTAAGTGTTTCAGCATTTGGTTTCATTTTTTCATTATTCTGCTCTGGTAAGAAATTAAATTGTTTTCCCAAAATCAACTATGTTTTGTTTATGGTGTTAACTGGTAAACAGTCTGTCCCTGCCCTTATCTCAACCCATAAGCCTCTCATATTTTCTCTCCCTGCCAAGCTGAGGAGGTCAGTGATAGAACAGCTTTGGTGGCAACCTCATGTCCAGCCAGGGTTAACCCACCACAGCAGGATATATATGATTCATAGTGATGTTTCTGAGCTCTTAGAAACATTGTTGTGCTGCATGTAATTGTATGAACAGATTCCATAAACAGTTGGAAAACATGAAATTGGCATGAAATTATGGGTATTATGTAGACTGGAAAGGAATAGGTGGCTTTAATTATGTGGAAAGAATAAGTCTTTCTAGTTTTAACTTTCTGTTGTCCAGGAGCCCTAGAAATTGTAAGTTTAAAAATCAGTATTAAAATCATGCTGAGAAACAGCTATTGTACTTGTTCTTTGTCAAGGGGAATGGCTACGAGTGGATTAGTAGTAAAGATATAGCATTAAAGATATAACAAAATTAATACTACATAAATACACATGCTATTAAGAGATTATTTAATTTAAAACTACTGGCAAATTCTTCAAATATCATAGTTTCCAAGAAACAAAAATTTTTTACCTAGCTGAAATGTTGTTCATTATCTGCATTAGAAAACAATGCCTTTCAGTGGTGTGTTTTTCATATAAGCATCCACATGGGCATGTAGATCTGTCGACAGTACTGGTGCAAATGCATCTTTCCCAGGGTGGATAATGCAGTGGGTGCATGGTGCAGAGCTTCCTGAGCTGACTGGATGTGAATCAGCTTGGGTCTGACTATAGGCTAAGCCACATTTGAGCAGCAGTGCATTCAAGCTAATAAAGATTGCTGCGAAGCAGAGCTTTTTAGGTCAGCCATAGAGCTGATCTGCACCATGTGGTTTTACTGAGCTGCATCTCTGCTAGCTCAGGGATCTACACACCATACTCCATGCAAGGCAGAGGCAGGCTGATAAATAAGCTATTTTATCTGGAGGCAGTGAGTATGTAGAATTAACTTGGTTTTGTAAATTCATCAGCTGGCAAGAGCAAATACATCCCAGTGATCTGGGAGAAAGCCTGTTCCCAGGTAAATGTGAAAGCACCACTTACAGCCAAAAGGAGCCTTCAGTAACAGTCTCTTCTGCAAAATTCTGCTGTTCCTAGAACATTAGATAGGTCATAGATTAAACACTTACTGCAAGGAAACTTTATCCAGGAAGCTGTTTGCCTAGAAAACTCTAACGATACTACCACTGTTAAACTGGTTGCATTACCATAGATTTGGAGAGACTTTTATTCTGAAAAAAGTGAGTTTTCATTCTACTGTAGGAAGTTTTACAAGTACAGATATACTGGCTTAGATTCAACACAATTCTGAATAATGTGTACAAGACCTAAAACTCAGGGTTTTCTCTTTCTTACAGTGTTGGAATCAGAAGCGTTTGAATCTCCATAAAAATTTTTCATAACTGGTAAGCTTGCTTCAGGGTTTCAACAACTCCTTTAAAGAAAACAACCAAAAAAGTTTAAAAAAAAAAAAAAAAGTAAAACCCCAAACAATCAAACAAAAACCCCCAAACAACCAAACAAACTAAAAACCAGTGTTTGAGTAAACACTTATGAGTATAAGCTTTTTCTTTAGCTGAAGAAAAATCATGAAGTTAGTTAGCTTTACATCTTTTGCATAGTTTAGATGTTATTAAGTTTTATCAGGCCATTCAGTACAAAAAGCTTGTTAAGTACTGAACTTTCCTAAAACAGAGCATAAATTTCTTTTGGTACACCATGATGTCAACCTATTTCTCCAGATTGCTTTAAAGAAGAAAGAGAAGTAAGCTTTACGACATGACTATGGGTGCGTATATTGCCAGGGATTTTACTTTAATATTATTTGTATTTATATGGGTTTAATATAAATGATACAAATTCCCACAACTACTGTAATATTTGTAAGAGAGCTTTTTCTAAAAAGCTCTGATTCTTTGTTGAATAGACAATGTGTAATCCAGCATTAATTTGTCCATCAGCCGAAGATTAACCATAGGCTAGTACCTGCTATTTCTTTTAGCAAATATACTAGCTTGTGGTTGAAATAGAGCATACTTTCTAAATAGTCATTCTACTTATTGCATCTTCATTTCTTTTAATGTAAATTATACTTACCATAAAAAAGTTGCATCATATTTCCATTTTTACTTCATATGACTTCTGTGAACTTTAATTAAACAAAATTGTATAAAGGTAGTGGCAATCATTTTTAGTCATAGGGAGAACTACAGTAAGAAAAACTTGTCATATCTCTGTGGTCCAATTATCACTATATCTAAATCACTATGAATTTTTCATGAGGCTGAGGGTTCTGAGTTTCCAAATTCTTTTTAGTAGTAAGAATGCCTAAGAAAGCAGGCAACTTTTTGAAAAACTATTCTCAAGCTAGCAGGGATGAGGGAAAACTGGGTTTCAGGCTGCTTAAAGTAATCAGGAAAACCTGGTTGAAAAAAAAAAAAACAACACTAACACCAAAACTGAAAACAAATGGAACAGAAAAAATAAAATATATGGGGTCCTAAACACGCATATATCAGAATTTTCTGTTGTTTTATCAAGTAACTCAGAGTTAATTCCGTTACCGTGCTTCTGTTAAATATGATGCGTTCAGACAAGAAGATCCATTATCCCTGAAGGTATCTATATCCTTGAAAAAGTCTACATCAACTGTAATTCCTATATCTCTTTATGTTAGAAAAGTATATGATTATAGTAAGAATTGTGTAGTACAAGATAGAGTGATATACGGTTGTATGTTATGCAATTCATTATGCACTTAGCACTGCAAAGCAGCACCATTAGCTTATATTGACTTTGCTCATGCCTTGAATTCTTGAACAGCAATGCACAAGATACAATGAAAAATTGTTTATCATTGTGCTCAATTTTCTTTTTTTCTAGATGCAACTATACTCTAGCAAAAAGATTTATAAAATTATCTTCCTGACTTTCAAACCACACAGTGCTGAACATAACATTTCTAAACCAGCATCTTAATGTGGAGATGCTTCCAGAAGTGTTGATTCACTTGTTTTCAAGTTTCAGGTTTTCCAGCTGTCATAGCGTAGAGTGACAAAAAAAGTCAAAGATAATATATCCCTTAAATGTTCAGTCATTCAATTACTCATATGAATACAGACAACTAGGTTAATAAGGGAATAGTAGAGGGAAGGACTGGAAAAAGTCTTGCTAATGGTTTAAAACCAGAACCCTAAATCAGGTGTCATCTAGCCCAGGACTCAGTCTTTTATTAGCTACACTTCTAATAGTGAAATGCTGTATGGTGCCTGGAGAACCATTACTGAGTGATGCTATCAAAGTCCAGGCAGCCTCTAGCCAAACAATATCTGTCTCACAAAGCCATTCACACAACTGAGAACAGTTTCACCATTCTTTTGATAAAATTTTGGCGTTCTCTTTCTTGCCTAGTCCCCACCCATTGTTGAACACATTAGTCAAAAGTATAATGAGAGGTAAGAACTGATGTTAAATCCCTCTCCCTGTTCATTTATTGAGCTTAGTCCTTTGTTTTCAGGAAGAAAATCACTGTCAGAATACTGCATACACTGGAACAAAATGTATTCATTCTTTTGTAGGAAGCATTCTTTTTTGGGAGTAAATGACTAGAAACTGCATAAGACAGTCAAATCCAGTGATGCTTTAACCTGAGTTAATGTTACTCTATCCCATGCGCTAGTGATAACCACGCTTATTGGTCCAAATGCTACTTATCTGTAGGAAGTGAAACATCTTCCACTCACTTCCATCTCTCTCCAAAAGAACAATAATTATGTCACTCTTTTATGAGACATGGAAATGTCCACTTTTGTATGAAATCAGGCAAAAGAAGTGAGGTCTTTCACAGTCTTGGTGAATGATTTAGTCCTGTGGTAAATGATGCCCTTATTCACAGGCATGAAACTTATATCTTCTCATGTTAAAGAGTCACATGTTCGATCTGCAGTTTCAGAGTTTAATCTCAGTATCAAATATAAGGCAGTATTTTATGGCCTGGTCTAGGAACACTTCAGTGTTTACTGCTGTCATAGTGCTTCTCTTTTGTATGTGGAAGAGCCTCATATAAAAAGACTGAAGAAATTTGCTATGTAAAACATGGGAGTGCTTGTCATCTACAAGATCACATTCAAGGATGTTACTTACTAGTCTCTCAGATGAAGGCAAAAGTGATTAAGATTTTAAGAAGCTTTCAGTAAGCAGTAGACTTATGCAAAGTGTTCAACGCTGTCACACATGACATTCTTGTCTCTAAATAAGAGAGACATCAATTTGATAGATAGAACATTCAGTGGATAAAGAACTGGCTGGATTGCCACACACAAAGAGTTGTGCTCAATGGTTCAGTGTCCAGCTGGAGACCAGTAATGAGTCATGTCCCTCAGGAACACGTGTTGAGACCAGTTTTGTTTAACACCTTTGTCAGTGACATGGACATTGGGATTGAATGCACCCTCAGCACGTCTGCTGATAATACCAAGCTCTGTGGCTCAGTTGATAGGTTAGAGGGAAAGAATGCCATCCAGAGGGACCTTGACATACTTGTGAGGTGGGCTGATGCCAACCTGATGAAGTTTAACCATGACAAGT
>JASSUY010043138.1:0-14218 GCA_032466535.1 Forpus xanthops | reverse complement strand
TAGGGATGCTGGGGAGGGACTCTTCATTAGGGACTGCAGTGAGAGGACAAGGGGTAACGGGTTCAAACTTAAACAGGGGAAGTTTAGATTGGACATAAGGAGGAAGTTCTTTACTGTGAAGGTGGTGAGGCACTAGAATGAGTTGCCCAGGGAAGTTGTGAATGCTCCATCACTGGCAGTTTTCAAAGTCAGGTTGGCCAGAGCTTTGGGTGGCATGGTTTATTGGGAGGTGTCCCTGCCTATGGCAGGGGGCTTGGAACTAGATGATCTTAAGGTCTTTTCCAACCCAATCTATTCTATGGCTCTAAGAGTCAAAACCGCTTTGCAGAGAAAAGGGATAATAGACTGCTTCGCAGAACTGTTTGGAGTGGTGCTCTGATTCAGAAGGAAAAGGACAAATGACCGTTCAGATGTGAAAAGAACAGCAGAAAAGGTGGACCTTCAAGACTGGAAAGCAGCCAGTGACTTTCCTGACAGAACAAATATGGCAAAACGGAAATGGAAAGATAAGCTGCTGAAAAGAGCTGGATGTCAGCAGGGCAGAAATGAAAAGATGTTATGGAACCTCAGGCTGGAGTAACCCCTCAATCCCTCTCCTCTCAAATGGTTGAATTAAACACTACAGGATGGTGGGTGTTTACATGGAATATATTTTGTCCCTGCTATCATGTAAGTGCACCTCATTTGTCATCTCAAGACATGAGACATGTTGGTGAGATGCTTCATGGCACATGGGCCTGTGCTGTCCCATCTGTTCCTATAAAGTCTCTCCAGTTAGAGAAAAGAGCATCACCAACTTGCCCAAGTTTGTTGATGGCGTCTTGTCAGCAGATCGCTATTGAGTTATGCTGCAAACCTGAGTGTAATGAACTGCCAAGTGCTATGTCAGGAGAAAGTTGCTCCCTGTGAATAGCTGCTTCCTCATCAGATGGATCACAGTAGCCAGCCCAGCCGGGGGTCAGAGGTCTCAGGAGCAGCAGGAAAAGCCATCATGGTGCTGTTTGCTACATCTGACTACCAGCCATGGGTCTACAGAAGCCGCCGTCACTGAAGTAGCTGAAATATAGATGAGCCCAAAGGCTGTCTCTTTCTCTAGGAGGAAGTCTCTGGAGGATATGGAGACGTGGCATGTGCTGCATCCCCCTGCTTGCCTTCCACCCCACTGCCTCCCAGGCGCTGTGTAGCTGCTCTGCACAGCTGGGTGCTAACAATCTTTCTTTGGTGGGAGCTCTACAGCCATATCTGAAACCCTGCTTGCTGCAGAGTATGTGAGGGACACAGAGCCAGCATCACGGACCTTGCCTAAAGCAGATGAAGGGTCCAAATGGGGCACTCCAGCCCAAACTCTTCCCAAAAGGGCCATGCATCTGATCATCTGAAACATCTCTCTCACATTGCACTGTTACAAAGCTCTGCCTGCTTAACTCAGTACATTGTGATGATTTTGCTGGTGCAAGATCATCTCAGTCATCGAAGATGGCAGGGCTCATTCTCAGAAGTGCCAGGGAATGTTTGCACAGTGTTACTGTTTGGTTAATTTTACCCTGATGGCATGTGGAAAACTCAGAGAAACATATTTTAGCCAAGTAGATTTGCAATCAATGATCTCTTCCAGTTTTATTTTTTCCATAGAAGCAGCTTGTGGCATTTTCTATCATCAAATCCCTGTCCCAGAATTCACTAGGCAACTGCAGTGATGTAGAAGAAATGTTATTGGCCTTCATTTTTGCAGAGGTGAGATGGAGCACAGGCAGGCAAAGTGACTTTCCTAAAGTGGGCTATTGAACCTGTAGCAGTGGAGTGGAGCCTTTATAGGGGCTTTAGTCCCATGTTTGTAGCACTTCTATCCTGAAGCTCCAAGTTAAACCAAGTAAGATAGACTCCTAACATTCAAAGCGACTTGTCTGCATCATTATAAAACACGTTTCAGATGCTGGGATTTCCCTTTTCAACCTCTTTTACAATAATATTTTATTAAAACATCCAGCAAGAATTTTGTTCTGCTATATTAAAACTTTAAATTCTACTATTGAAAAGAAATGGAAGTAAAATGTTCAATGAGTTCCAGTGCAGTGTAGAACTTAAATATGTGTTTATCTTTAAACACATCTGGAGCCCAACTGACTTTGACAAGACTACTCATATGCTTAAAGATAAGGCTGCATTTGTTGGATTACGGCCCTGAGAATGTAAGTGCTGGGGGAATCATTTTCATGCTCTCCAGAAAGGGCTTTGAATCACTTTTGTTTAAGGAGAACTAACAGGTTGGACATAAACAGACCTAACAAACCAATAGATCAAGATTAACTTTTATACAGAGCCACTTGACATCTTGAGAAATTACTTAATGTTGAAGTTTGGTTCTTAAAGAAAACAACGATCCAATTATTTTTTAAATGAAATGGAACTGTAGGAAAACCTTGATACTTCCACGTGGGAATTTCGGGTTCTTTTTTAAATAGAAGGAGAAGAGAGACACAGACATGTTAAAAGTAATGTGGTGTGCATGTCTGAAGGGCAGAAGAGTTAGGTGGATTATTAGATTTCAGCAGTTGAGAAGTGGTGTGGTATATAATAGGACTTTGTCCATTGCTGGGTTTGCTGGTGATGCTCCGAGAAGGACAAAAGAGATGAGCAGCAGGACAATGCAGCCCTAAAAATAACAGCCAGCTCTAATACAGTATCTTTCATTTATGGATGTTAAGAAGTTTAATCCAAAGCCCTTGAAATCAATGGAAATGCTCTCATTGACTTCAGTGAGCTTTTCCTCAAGCCCTGCACCGCTCATCTTGCCACACTGCACAGGCACTCAGGTCTGCTGAGATGTTTGGAACCAGACGGGTCAGCCGTGTGCATCCCTTGGAAGGTGCACAGGCACTGGGGCTGGAAACTTCCTGCTGCCCTTGACAAAAACACCATTGCACCTGAGAAACCACATGGAAGCAGCGTTTCTGTCACTGAGTCTTTCTGGTCCATTGCAGGCCACAGGGACTTTGGTGCTGCCTCCTTCTTCTCCATCACCTCCCACTGTCCCCATGGGCCACTGCTGCCTGGGGCACTGCAGAGTCTCAGGACTGCATTGTAGGTGCAGCCCATGCACTGCAAATTAATTCCTTCCCAGCAGGGCTTAAAATCAATAATAAAGAGCAGTTGGTGGTGGTGCATTTTGGGGTTGTTTTTTTCTTAGTAAAAACTGGAATTGCTAATACTTCATGAAAACTTTGCTTTTTAAGCTTTGCCGCCTCTGTTCTGTGCCTCATTGGGAGTCTGGATGGGAAAAGCAATGGGAAATGGAAGATAAGAAAGCCCTACCATCTAAACCAGGCATAGCAATCTAACATCACTTCAGCAGTAATGACAATGAAGAAGGAATAGAATGCTGTCAGGGGTAATGGTGTCCTGCTGGCAGCTGAACATGAAAGCCAAAGCAGAGACATTTATAAAATCAACAAGCATCAAGGAAGATGAGACTTTTATTACAGAGCAGGAAACAGTGATATTTAACAACGGTCCACTCCAGTTTCTCTCCTTGTTATAGAATGAAGTGGTGTAAACGAATGCTTTGTCTCATGGATATTTTGTTGTTTCTCAGGCAATTACCAGACTATATTCAGTTTAAGCAATGGGAGGGAACGGCACGTTGTTATCCTTTAGGATGGCTGTTTATGGGGGCAAGCAAGCCAGGGGGAGAGATGCTTGTTTTGTGCCTCAATTTGTGTACATTTTCTGACCACCAAGAAGAGATAGGCCAGGCAGTATCATGCCAGCACGTGACAGAAGTGGTTTCACATGATGACAGAAAGATGCGCTGTGGCATGGTGACATCATTTTGGTGGCAGAACATGGTTAAGCAGCTTCTGCCCCCCACCCCTGCACATCACTATGCTGGGGCTGCTTCTCCCAGCGACAGCATTGAGTATCTGTATGATGAATCAGGTGGAATAGAACAACCCAAAGAAAATGGCTGTTTTCCCCCCAGTTCCAACCCTCTATTTCTCTTATATCAGCTGTGCTAATGTGTGTATTGAAGGACAAGTGCAGGGGGAATGATACAGTGACAGGTTACGGTGAGGATGGAGAAAGGGATAAGAGATCCCTGCATCAGTTCTGCCAAGAGACAGTAATGAGGACCATACTCTTAGAGGGCAAAATTACACTGAGACCATGATATAAAATGCCCCACTCTGGCATGGAAAGCTCCTATATGCTGTCATACCCTACGCTTATTCTCCGTGCAGTACCAGTACCTATGTTTCATAGAGAAACCAACAGTGAATGCGGACTGGGGTGAAAGCAAACTTCAACTTCTCTTATCTCTTCAGAGAAAAAAATATACTGCAAGAAAGATTATGTTGCTTGCCATCAACATGCCAAAAGAGGGGAGAAAAAGAGCACGAATTTGGACATAATTAAGGAATCAAGCTCCTGTCTGCAATGAGGCCTGAGCTAAACCCACGCTCTTCCATTAACCTCGGTGAAGGGGGAAAAAAGGCGTTAAAAACATGGTAGGGTCATGGTGACAGGTGTACAGATGAAGAAGAGAAAACACATATTTAAGCTGTCAGAGGGATGTGTGGCTTAAAGCTATGGGATAAAATAAAACCTAAAGCAAGAAAATACAGTTGACCATCGACCATCAGAAAACATTTCCTAGCAACCTTTATAACATATTTTCTGCCTTTTCCAAGCTATCTGATGGTGTAACAGCCTCCCAAGGCTGCAGAGTAATTATCATGGATTGTTTTTAAATTTAAAGCTGGACTGGAAAATGCAAGAAAATATTACTGAGTGAGGATAGATTAGATAGCCTAATAGACCATTTTCCTCTCAAATTTCCATTAAGGGGATGAGTTGGAATGCTGCTTGCAGCTTATTAGTGAAAAACACTGGGAACACAGTCATACAGTGGGTCCAATATCTCAAAATAATGTTTGGAGTAATAACAGTGATATAAAAATCCATCTCAGGTATTTTATAATGCTAATTAATGCCTGGGTGAATCACAATCTTTAATGTATGCATCTTTCAACACTCCCCAGGAGAAGAGATTGGTATCAACCGCT
Organism: Forpus xanthops; assembly: GCA_032466535.1. Taxonomy (NCBI): domain Eukaryota; kingdom Metazoa; phylum Chordata; class Aves; order Psittaciformes; family Psittacidae; genus Forpus; species Forpus xanthops. Next base: position 9,155 of record JASSUY010043138.1, on the reverse strand, counting down.
TAAAAGAAAAGGAGCAGATATAAACAGGGATTTGGTTGTTTGGTGTGCAAGGGCAATCAGGAAAATTAATCTGAATTAACTGAAGCATGAGTTTAATTTGGATCTGTCTGCCAAGTTACATTTTGCATATAATCCTCATTCAGATGGGAAGTGTCTTCCACTGAGTGCAGAGCGTTAGGCTTTCGCTGCATACCTGTTGACATCGACATCCATTACCGCTGCAGAATGGATGAGTTGCACTGCACAGGGGCTATTAAATAGAGAATTTGTTTGCATTTCTCTGTGCTCGGGGGTTGACGGGCAAGCTGCCAAGCGTTTGAGAATTAACTACACGAAAACATCACCTCCTCTGCGGAGGGGAATCCAGAATTGGCAGAGGTTTGGTTAGTCAGTCTGGGAAACCATAACTCACACAGCATAACTGGGATGGCACAAGTGGTAATGGGTCAGGGCAAAGGACCACCAAGCTCAAAAATCGCTGTTGGTATATCAGAGTGTTAAAAAGATCATGGATAGAAAAAAAGTGGGTGGGAAGATGGGAAGAGTTAGTGCTTTCTACTAACTACTTATTTTAAGATAATACTTTCATACTTTCAAGTGTCCACCACTAACCCTGATAGTTTTCCTTCCCCTGTGGCCACACGCTCACCGTGGTGCTGCCTGCCCTGCACTACAGGAAGATCTCCTCCTCCTCCTGCATCCTACTGCATAGAGGCCCAGCCAAAGGATGGAGAGGCGTTTGAAGAAAAGGGGAAAGTGGCGTTTGATGCTTCGGGGTTTGAGATTTATTTTGAACTGCAGCTAAAGTGACAGAAACAAAAAGGAAAGGAGGTGAGGAAAGGAGAAAAGGAAAGGAGAAAATGAAAGGAAATATTTATTGTGGTGAAGAAGGGTTTATGGGGGGGGGGGGGAGGAAGGAAGAGAAAGGCAAACAAATGTCTCCCCGGCCTGGGGTGCAGCTCCGCCGGCTCCGGCAGTTCTTCCCCCTCTTTTCGCTCTGCTCCCTGCTCCCCGAGGACTCTGGGTGAAGTATTCCCGGCACCGGGACCCTCCGAGACCCTCTCCAGCCGGGAATTATCTGTCGGGATGGGGGTGCGGCCTCGGGAACAGGCGGCATAGGAGCCCCGGCCGCCTGTACGGTGCTTTGGCACAAACGGCACGGCTGGAAGGGAGCCGAGCAGCAGCAGCCCCGCTCATCCACATCCCGCACCGCGCACCCAACCGTGCAGACAGGGGAGGGCCATGCCCCGCCGGGACCGATGTCCTCCCCGTCTCCCATGGCCGCCCTCCCGTCCTTCCCACGCACACCGGCCCCGCATGGACACGGGGCAGAGGCCCTGGCCCTACACCGGGGCAAGAGGCGGGAGAGGCTGCCCTCCCCAAGAGCTGCCCCGCGCTCCCAATGCCCGCCCCCCGTTCCACCCCGACGAGCGCTCCGCCCATCACCGTGCTTCCCGTTCCCACGCGCTCCCCATCCACCCTGCTCAATGGGGCTCATCCCACATCCCTCCTCCTCCCACGTTCCGCCCGCGCCCACGGGATATCGCCCCACGCGTGTTCCTCTACGAACGGAGGAGGACACATACACGCTCCGCTCTCTCGCAGCTCTGAAATGGGGACGGCAGCTCCCGCCGGCCTCAGCACGGGCCGAGGAAGCCGCCGCCGGGATTTCCTCGCACAGATCCCAGTTTCCCGGTCCCTGAGAGCGTTCCAAGGCAGCGGGAAAGCATCAGGCCATGTCCCACCCCGCTTCCCAATCCTGGCCCAGATGCTCCCGTGTCAGCCGCGGTGCCGCAGAGGTTTCTATTCGGGACATAGACACAATGGGGAAACCAAACCCATTTCCCATTTATTTTTCTTCCCTCCCCTTTTTTTTCCCGGGCTTGCCACCTCCGAAGATGAAGCGGGATTGGGGCTGCGAGTGCCCTGCACACACGGAGATGGGCTCCTGCCGGGCTTGTCCCTCGTCGGGAGCAGCCGGGATAGCGAGAAGCGCACCTCATAGCTTCTTGGGAAAACCATGGGCTCGGGGTTTGTTCAGCTGAGGGGAAACTAGGAAAGAAAAGACAAATGTTAGCCTGAGCTCGTCATTTTCCCTTTATCCCGTTATAGAGTAAGTGTATAAAGCATGGGGTTTACGACGGGAAAAGAAAAGAAAGAGTTGAAAAATAGTGCTGGAAAAGAGGAATATACAGAAAACGAGAAATGGTGCTTTAGGGTGTTCTTTGACATTCGAAACGAATTATTTTATCTTGAGTAAACACAATTTCGGAGACACTTGCGGACCTTCCCACCACGTTTTATTGGGTGGATAATGTGCCCGCAGGTGGAAGCACAGATAAAATCGTTTCCGGTGACGGTGCTCTGTTATTAGAGACTGTTGTCTCGCACCTAAAATCCCACTTCGATACTAAATTCCTTGGAAGCACCGAGCAATTGAATGGATTTTTGTATTTCTTTTTTATTTACTTCTTTATACACTGAGACATTTGACCGTTCAGCGGCTGCTTGAAAATCTCTCCTGGCAGAGAACGGTCAAATTTTACCTTCACTGAGAGACGATTTGAAGAGCTTTGCGTTGTCTTTATGCACAGCCGGCGTTAGTGTTTGTTTCTGAAAGGCAAAACCTACTGAAATATACTGCTCCTTCCCCTTTGTATCCATGAAATTGTTTTATGTCTTCCACTGTCTCTGGGTACCACAACAGCGCGGCGAGCACGGCGGGGATAAAGGAGCGGGATAGCCGAGTATCTTTTGGGTACAGAGCAGACAGCTCGGGTATAGTAAATCGAATGGTGACATTAGATGCTGCAGATACGTTATTTGTACCCGTTGAAGAGGTTGCTCATGCCGGCCCCGCGGCCGCCCCTCGCAGCTCGGGCGCTTCCCCTGCCCCTCAGCCATCAGGTCCCCAGTCCCGGCTGATGTCTGGAAATGGCCTTTTCTTTCGAGGGTCTCAGACCTGAGCTTTTCCTGCCTTATTTCTTATTTTATGGGTGCTTTGGACACCAAGATTAAAGCGTTAATTCCACGCCAGCGAGGCTCAGGAACGCAGCCTCTCCCCAGTCGCTGTGACTCCGTCCATGGGCAGGTTGTCGTTACAACGACAGGACCGGCGAGAGGACATCGACTCACATCTGCCTCCCGCGCAAGACACGGCCTGGTTCTCTTTCCCCCTCCGCCACGCCGCTTCCCTGCCAGAGGTCGGGAGAAGATAGGGGCACTGTCAAAGGGAGTGTTTGTCTTTGATTTACTGTTTTCTGCGCAGCTCGGGCTGGCGAACTTCGGACGTGCGGGCCCGGTGGGCGCCCGTCCGGGCAGGGCAGTGGGTGCTGTGCTCGGGGGGAGCATCCCCCGAGGCCGGCTATGGATCTTCAGACACCCCTCGGTAAAACCAGCAGCAATCCCACCCTTGAGCTCTTTTCCAACCCTCAGAGCTGGAAAACTCCAACTAGGGGATCCAAAGTGCGGCACCCCGTCCCTTACGAGGGGGTCTCGGAGCCGCAGCATCTCCTGGACAGCGGGCACGGAGCGCTCCGAAGGAATGGAGCATCTTCGCCGCGCCGCCGGGCTGAGCAGGGCTGTGCGGGGCTGTCCGGCGGTTCCGGGGTCTGTCCCCACATCGATGTGTGCTCAGATCGGGCAGCGGTCCCTTTCAGGGAGCCCCGGCTCCACGGGGATAGCGTGCGAATGCTGCTGAGCCGGCTCCGTCCTCTTTTTGTCCAGGTGGCCATCACCCCACCTTGTCACTATGTCTGCTCTCACACTCCCTGCTTCCCTCGACGTGCCCCCGAGCCCTGTTCGTCCCCGGGATCCTGCTCAGAGGGGCAGCAATGGACCCCGCTGGCTGCGGACCGCATCAGCACCTTCACCCGACCCCAAAAGCTGGAAGAGGAGGGGTACGAGCGGCAGCGCAGCATCCCCCGGGGTTATAGGCTTTCCCTCTGACTTTCAGGGATCCTGCTTGCTCGGGTATGGCGGTGAGGTTTTATTTAAGATTTGGGGCAGAGCGAGAAGTCCTTCCCGAGCGTCTCAATTCGGCACCTGCAGGTCTCTAGCTGCTGGGAACGCCTAAGGGCAGGAAGAACCTCTTTCTCCCCATTAAACGCACACTGAGGGTGGAAGAACGAGGCTCTTCCAGGAGGGATGCAGACCGTGAAGCCCAGAGATCGCAGTTCCTCGGGTAAAGCAGAGCCTGTTTGCCCCAGCCAGCCCTCGTCCCACACTGCACTCAGCCCCAACCAGCGAGGTGGATTTACTGCCTCATTCATTGGAGCAGAAGTAGCTCCCCCACTCTCCTCCAGCCAGGTTTGCCTTTTCTCTGACATAGATCTTCTGCCCAATAGTTTTCCTCCCTTTAAACTCACAGCCATCTGAGAAGTGGAAAGTTTCCTTCATACCTTCGAGAGGGCACTGGCAACGTTCAGTGACAGCGTGGAGATGGAGCCCTCTCGTCCCCACGCAAGAGGACATGGAGATGGAAACACAGTCACGGGCAGGCCTTTCCCACGGCTCAGCAGCTGAGCCCCCCCAACCCATCTGCTGGGCTTTGCAAGGAAACAACAGTTTCCCTCCCAGCAGGGAGCACCACCCTGCCTTGCATATCTCAGCGTGGATATGTGTGCATGGGAGAGTTCAGCCCCCTCCAAATAACTCCCCCGCCCCATCCCAGTCATTGGTATGGATGTCCTGGTGTCTTCCAATCCTTATACTCCTCTCTCCAAGTTTGCCCAGGCCAAGCCTGCAAGCTCAGATGCTATCTGGAGGGGAGGAGGAAGGTTTTCCACCCCTACATCCCAGTGACGTTCCCCGTGGGGCCCATGGGAAAGGAAAGGTGGGGAAGGGTGGTACCTGCTGTGGCTGTCTATTGCTTGGACATCTGTATCCCAAGTCCCTGTCAGAGCTCTCCCAGGCAGACGCCTCAGGATAAAATCTCTCTGGGAACTTTATTTCATTCCCTATCGGGAGGGGTAACTCCCTCTCTTCCCCTGTGAATCTCAAGTGACAAGGATGAAAGGTGAAATCAGGATAATTCCTCCCCCTTTACCTGTGAAAACATCCACAACCTTTCCCACTGTTGTGACACGCTGCAATGCTTCACTGCCTGCAGCTGTGCCTGGCTCTGGCAGGAGCTCTTCGGGATTTAGTGGCAATCCTGAGCGTGTGCTTGGTGACTTTCATGCCCAGCAGTTAAGCCACTATGGGCCACCTCACTGAGCACATGAGGAACCTGGCTGAAAGCCCAAGCTGGGTGTTTGTGAGTACTGTGACCATGCAAGTGTGCTGAAGCTTAAACAAAGGCTTGGAATCAAAAACTAGGTTGTGATGGGAGCATGGTTTATAGACTCAGGCAATCACCCACCATGGTAATTTCTTACTGTGAACCCCTTTATTCGTGAAGATGCTGCAGGTACATTAACAGCACAGGGCTGCAGAGATTTTCAGCCATCCAAAACACAGCCATTCCTGGGAGCTGCTGTTACTCACACAACTTGGCTCAGGCATCTCTGTTTTCCTTGTGTTTAATGTTCATATAGACACAGGAAAGAAAAGGGCTTGGAAGGTCATGGAATTTCATCGTGGCCATCATGGATGGCTGCCTCATTGGTACTTAGTTTATATGAAGCCACTGTATGTGGGTTCAACCAACCCTCCTATGCCCTATTAAACACCCTCTCACGTGGGGTGATGAACCAGCACTCTCTTGTAAAAGAGGCCAAAATGCAGAAACCATTACAGGAAGGGAAGACACTAAAGGAATTGCCAGTGGAAGAGGGAATTGTTCAGGCGCCATTCCCAGGAGAGCTTGGGTAACTGCCCAAAGAGCAGAGAAACCAAACCAAACCGCCTTTCTCCTCCTCTCAAAAAGCCCTTGCTAGTCTTGCCTAAGGGAGAATTTCTTCCTGACCCCAGCTCTAGTGAGCCCGCTGGTACCAAGGCATTATGTGAAATCCATCAGTCATGGTTGCTCTTGGTTTTATCCATGCCATTAAGCACTCATTCCTAAACATATCCAAATGAATACAGTCGAGGAAAGGAGAGCTCGATCGGGAGCACACTAGCCTCCACCTGCTCTATTAGGTAAACTAGTACCTTTTTAACAAAGCATCAACAGGTTAAGAAATAAAATGCATATCAGTGCAGGCTTTAGAGAACTGTATTTAGATTTACAAACAACACTGTAACTGGATCAACAGGCTATAATTAGAATTTAATAATCCAAGTGGAGGAGTAATACGCCTGCTGCTTGAAAAATTGGAGCCTTTCTTCTGCAGGTCTGAACACTCAGCTCTGCAGAATGGACTCCAACTTGCTTGACACAATTACTGTCCTAGTGAGGCAAACATGCTACAAATAAGAACAATAAGATCAACAATATTCGAAGTCTAATAGCATAAACAAAGGGAATAATCAGAACACCTCCTACCCCAGTGCAATCCGCATAACTGGGACAACCAATTAGTATGGTTATTAGGAAAACATGCAAGGAACTGTTACACTGTATGGACTTTTGAAAAGACTTGAAGGTTGGCAAATGCCTCAGAGGCAAACCCATCAGATGTATTGATGACTATTTGATGCAGTGTTTGCATTTAGTTCTACCATCTTCCTGAGGCAGGGATGATACTCCATGGAATAGATGAAGGGGGAAAAAAGAGACCTGTGTAAACAAAATTCTCCTCATATTGAATTCAAGTATTTGTTATGAGCTGTGTAATTAAACAAAAGGTTAATCCAAGGGATTCTATACTGGAATTAAACAAACAAGCACCAAAATGGATACAGTCCGCAGGCTGTGCTGGTATCACAGCTGCCTCTGGAGGACATGGGTACAAAGCTCCTGTCACAGACTTGCCACTGACCATTGCAGCTCAGTCCAGTTTCCAGACCCAGATATTAAAAAGAGACCTCGCCTCTCATATCGCTTGCTAAACACATAATGAGAGATTAGGTAGGAACTCTTTCCTACTTTAGAACTCAAGCCAAAATCCAAAGAGCACTTGTGGGGGTATTTCATCTGAAAATAAACCATGCATTATTAGCTCTTGTTTCCCAAAGGTTTATCTCCACAGGACAGGAATACTCTGGATCAGAACCTGTCCTAGCCAGAAGGCAATAGCGAGGGATACCCCATGTCAAAAACTCAATTGAGAGGCTGTGATCAGCTCATCTTTAATGAAATCCTGGACAGAAAGTAGATATTCTCCAGTCTGGTTTTAAATTATACTTGATTTCCTTACATGCACTGGCTCATCTTTGTCTTCTTGAAGTGCTTGGGGATTGCCAGGAAAGTAATAACATTGGGAAGTGCTTGTAATGTGTACCCTGTTAGATAGAGGTGCCTAACCCAAGCATGGCATGAGGACAAATATCAGTCACTGGTAGGGCTCTGAGCCCTCCCAGCAAATCAGAGCCCTCCATGCTGCCCCTGGGTGCTGGTACATGCCCTCAGCCCATTGAGCTGACTGGGAGGTGTGTAAGAAACAACTGACATGAAGAGACCAAATTCACTGTTGAGGGTGTTTGTGATGAAATTCAGGTGTGTTGCTTGTCCCAGCAACTTGAACTCAACATGCTTATCCCAATATGTTTATCCCAATATACTTATCCCAATGTTTATCCCAGTACGCTTATACCAGCATGCTTACCCCAACATCCTGTCCCAGGGTGTCCCTTGGACATCCTACAGTTTTGAAACAAGCCTGAGAGATAGAGGTTTAGTTGGGATGAGAATTAGAGGGGATCATCTGAGTCTGATTAGCTCTTACCTCCTGGACTGCCAGGATTGCACTAGTTCTCATGTGCCCTTTGGGAGACGTCCATGAGCTGACTTAGGTAGCTTGTAGTGGAGATCCCTTATAACTCATCATTGTAGCATGTATAGAAATGAAATCTTCCCCTTCAAAGACATCCCAGGTTTCACTGTGAGAGGTGCCTGACCAGTGTCACAGCAGTGTCAGCTCCTTTTCCTGCTGAAACAGAAGCAGGAGAAATGGAGAGGGTCTCCATCACAGGCACTATATCAGGGCCAGCAGAGCTCTGCATGATGGAGACAGCTTAGGGATCTGTCCTGTGTGACAGTGGGGAGAGCTGGTGAGGAGGACATGAGAGCAGATGCTCTTAACCTAAGCAAGGGGAGGCAGAGCTTGTAGACTGCCATAATGTCTCTGCCCCACTTTCATCTTGAGTTAGCCTAGAGATCAGAGAGATACAGATGAGATTCGGGGGGGGAGATTAACGTTAAGTCAGGTTCTTGGTTATATGGTTAAAAGGACACTCCTCAAGCTGGCTGCAAGGCTGCAGGCTGGCTAGAGGACAGCCAGTGAGAATTTACCATAGTTACACTTGCAAAACTTCAGAGATTTCCCTTCCTCTCTCCCTCCCTTGCCTGCAAACCCAGGGACTGCTCTTTTGGTGTTGTGCAGCAAATAAGAGCTCTCAAAAAGGAGCCAAGGTGCCCAGGAAAGCAACGGCAGCAAACATATGGCACAGTGTGGGGCTGTTGGTCTGTGTTGTCCTCCTTTAGCTGTTTACAGCGGCTAAATATCAAGACCCTACGAAGATGTATCCGGTCGACTGACCCAGCATTCTCAGGTATTTATTAATCCATAAGGCAGTGTGTAAGGGGAGATTAAACATGACTGTGTCTATGTGCATACTTGGTGCCAGAAATTCACTGGCAAATCTGTAGAGGCCCACCCCTAATATCCCTGCCGCATTTAATGGCTTGCTTTCCAAGAATGACTTCTACATAATGCCAAAACCATCAACCATGTGTCTTCATGCAAAGACATGCTACAGAGGCTGAGTGAGCTGGATGTCAGCTGCCAAAACTTCCCTGCAAAGATGCTGACTCACGCTTATCCCATCCTGGCTTCCTGACTCTGCCCAATTCACTGTTTGGAGTGGATGATCATTTTGCCAACAGTATCCTGAGTTACATCAAAAGCAGGGTGACCAGCCCGTTGAGGAAGGGGATTCACCACCTCTACTCCACTCTCTCACCTGCAGTACTGCTTCAGCTCTGGGGCCCCTAACACAAGAGGGATGTGGACCTGCCCAAGGGAGTCCAGAGGGCACAGAGATGCTGTGAGGGCTGGAGCAGCTCTGCTCTGGAGCCAGGCTGAGAGAGCTGGGCTGGGGCAGAATGGAGA
>JASSUY010043136.1:3965-39348 GCA_032466535.1 Forpus xanthops | reverse complement strand
CCAGTACTCTCATCCTTTAATTAAAGATGCTATTCCTTGTCTCTTGCCAGTTCTTCACTGGCTGGAAGGACAGTATTGGTGATAGCACACTTAATTGATGAGTGAAATCTTTTCCTGCTTATGCTCTGTAGGAAAGGTAATTTTTTAACTTCAAAAATATACTTTTGGGTAAGTGACAACAGGCATGGCAAAGACTGTAATGGTAATGTTGGACTTTGATGTATTATGTTAAAGAGAAAACACTGATCTTTGAAAATGCTTTAGCATTTCTGGACATTAGTCCAATAATTTCATTTTGGGATAAATATGTAAAGCACATGAAAAATCATGCTGATTTTTAACCACTTTCTGTCCACATTCTAAATAATCTTTAAGCTGTTACAAAACAATAGTGGTGATAATTCTGGTCAAACTGCATTTTACTTAAGAGAGGCTAGCATTTTGTCCTCTTAAAAAAACTATGTAGAAGTGAAAATAAATAACACCTTTGGAATCATAGGAGGCTTTGCACATCATACTGCAAAGCTGTCTAGGCATGTCTACCATTCTGATAACTGAAACTTGACATAAAAATTTTGCATTTGCCTCTTACGAGTTTGAAGGTGTATGAATGAGGAATGATCCTAATCTTTTCCTTCATATATCCTCTGCTGTACTAACATTTTCTGTATAATACGTGGGTAGAAAACACTTTAATGTTGCTGACAGTGTACTGAAAGAAATGGAAACATCAGTGTCCTCCAGTATTTGCAGAAGATCACTATAGTCTCAGAACCTAAAATGCTGCACTCTGCTATTGCTACAGCATCTTAGCCTATACTGCTGTTCAAACATATTTGCAGTGTCAGAAAGCATACTGAGCAACTGAAAATGTGTTCATCATTGTGAGTTAAAGTCCATGTTCACGTTGCATTTTTTTCAAATATGAAAGGTTAAATGCATTTTAGTATGAAAAATTGTCAGGAATAAAAAGCAGAAGGGCTTACTAAAGAAGAAAGTTTTTTTTTAAGAGAAAGAATGTTGTAAGAAAGAAACTTTAATGGCACTATAGCATCATGGAAACTGAACTGGAAATCATCAAATAATCAGTTCATAAGCAATCCACAGTCCTTTTAGATTAGGCAAGATTTACAGTGAAAAAGACTGAAAGAAGGTAACTGGGAAAAAATAATTTCTATTTCCCACCAAAGGTTATTGATTTAAAACTTAAAGTACTTAATATGAGCAGGCCAATTAGCACTCATCTCAAAGCTGAATGGGCCTTAATCTATTGAAAATTACATCAAGATTCACTTTCCTCCCAGTAGGATGAAGAGGAGCTAAAGATTCGCTAGTCCATTGTTCAGAAGTCAGTACTTTAGCTCTGTAAAGACTAAACATTTGGGCTTAGTTTCCACATATCAGACACAGTATATGCTGATGTATGTGGAGTAAAAAGCTAAAATCAAACCTTTACTTAATGGTGAACAGTAAGGTTACAAAAAACTACACCAGATAATAAACATAGAAGGCAATTTGTCAAACTTAATAAACTCTTTTATTAAAGTAAAGCTTTTATTACTCTTATTTCAAGTGACTTGGTGTTTCTGAAGGCATATACTGTGATACTTTGCAACACAATTGCAATTGTTATCAGGGTTCACTTAGGGAGATTTAATGGAACAGTACCTTTCTCTTAGCTTTGAGCTGCTCGTGATATTTGTCGGATGTGTCGCCTGGTATTTCTCCTCCCCAGAGCGTAATTCCCACTATGGAATAAGTGATGCCCATGACAAGCAGTGGGAAGCAGTAGACCAGGACAATCACAATAACATGATACCTGCAATAAAAACCATAAAGCTGATAAAGGCTTTCAGAGGAGCTATACCAATGGGATGGGCTCCTAGAAGACAGGAGCGGTACTGTAGCACAAAACATGTTTTATATTCACTGGCTAGTCGCTGATGTTTTCACTCTCTTTTTTTAAGTTCTTGAATTGCACTGCAAACTTGTTTACTTTTTAATGCAAGAACTTTATGGGGTTTCTAGAGCTGATTTTGAATTTGCACTAGCATAAATTAAGGACTCTAAAGTTATCATGATTAGTGACTGCAAAATAAAGTATGTTTGTCCATAACTAGCTGAATTGATTTTTAACTATTGCACAGCCAAGTATCTTAAGGACAAGTTAGGCATTTTGCACTCTGGACCATAAATGAAAGGAGAAAATAAGTATTTAAATGGTATACTTATGCAAAGGCTCTGTGTTATCCAATATACTTGTTGTGGTTTAACCACAGCTGGTTTAACTACACAAGCCATTCACTCACTTCTGGCCAAGTCACCTGGTTTATACACTGGGCATTAAGTGCTGTGGTATGGAATTCCCCTTTGGCCATTTGGATCAGGTGTCCTGTCTCTGCTTCCTTTCAGCTTCTTGTGCCCCTCCTCTCTGGCAGATCATGAGAGACTGAAAAGTCCTTGATCAGGGTAAGTACTAGTTAGCAACAGCTAAAACGTTGGCATGTTATCAGCATGGTTCTCAGACTAGAGCTGAGACACAGCATTGCACCAGCTACTAGAAAGAAAATTAATTCTATCCCAGCAAAAAATAGGACAGTATTTCATATAGCAGATCTGTTGCACATAGGAAATATCTGCTGCCTATATGCAACATAGTCATCTCTGCTGATATAAGCACTAGGGAAAAAAAGGTAATTACTCTTGCTTCCTGGTTGAATGCCATCCACAGATAAAATCCTAGTGAATGATCAGTGAAGAATCCCCAGCCATCACTGAGAGTGACCTTCCTGCCCTAAAGAGAAATATTTGTGCATGCCTCCTAAAGTGATGCAAATTATATATGTGACCAGGGTGGGCACTTTCACCTGCCTGAAAGAGGGCAAAAAGTAAAATTTCATTCTGCATAATCACACAGGCTTTCAGCCTTGAACACAGAGTTCATTTTAAATGCCAGTTATGACATGGCTAGGTAACCACTTATTCCTAATTCTGCCCGAGGTAAAATAGGAGATATTCAATTTAATTGGCTGTTATTCTACAATTTCAGAAACTGGAACCCGTTACAGGTTTTACAGTTTTCTTATTTGGGCTGTTATCTGAGATAAGGAATTGTGATAACGTAACAGAATGAAGCGGGAAAATCCAGCCCTCTCACAAAGAGATCCAGAGGAAAAAATCTGATTAGGACAAGGAGAGGCTGGAAATACTCTTTTTTTCCTATCCAGGATGAAAAGGAAGGTTGTTTTGAATTGCCTACTTTATCTCTATTTCTGACTATTTAGTTTGTGTAGCCATCTTGATGGTAAACATGCAGCATGAGATGGAGAACACATAGAAGTGGAAGAGAATAAATTTGTTCCACTTACCACTTAAAATGCTCTTTCCACCTTCTAAAAATTGTTCTGCATTTCTCAGTGATCAATTCTATTATTCTGCATACAGAGTATTTTCATGATACTTTGCAACTTTTGCCAAGTGCATTGCAAGTATAGACACCACCATGCACAAGTTTTAAAGAACAAAAGCTTACGTAAAGTGCTGTTTTGGTCCACCTGGCCATGCTACGTAGCAAAGGGTTCTCCCAGGCATCACCTTGGTTATGGAGTATAGGCACTGGGGAAGGGCCAACAGGAAAGCCAAAGTCCATATGCTCCCAATGACCACCTTGGTAGCAGTTGCAGAGAGCCTAGGTTTTAAGGGATCAATAATGGCCATGTATCTGTAAAAGAAAACAAAAACCTGTGCATAAGAAACCTTCTGAGATTGGGATGTATCTGTAATCAACCAAAGCTTAGAGTCGGGAGAAAGATAAAAGCAGAAATATTTCTCTTCCTGGGTTTCTGATGGCATTGTGCTTTGTGAGTGGTTCAGCCCCATGAAGGCTGGAAGAAGTTTGATTGAATATTATTTTAAATCTGTGGGACACCTGGTTAACCAAACATATACCAGTAGAGCAGCTCTCAAAGATTTAATCCTGTTATTACACAACCTGATTGAAAAGCAACAATACAGCTGGATCCTCTGTTACTCCACTCCATAATACAGGGTTTATCTCTAATTAAAAAATTTACAGTCAAGCTGTCAGGATTATTAGTCATCTGTCGAAAAGCTACAGGAACCTGACAAGACCACATGCAGCCATTTCAGTAAACACAGACTGATTTTGGAACATCTGCCAAAGAGCCCCAAACTGCAACTGGTTCATACAGAGATGGAGACAGTAGCCATATGAGCATTTCCTGGGGTAACGTAGGAAAGATAAAGCACCAAGAGAAATAGATATATACAGCATGAAAACACCTCACCTGCCTTCTCAGCTCCTGTGATCTCAAGTAGGATAGCATTCTTTTTGCAGCTCTATAATTGTATGGGCAATCCATGTATGGTAATTTCAGAAGAACATGCAAAACCTAATTTAAAATTTTACTCTAATTACAGTTTAAAAGCTTAGGAAAAAGAGCACCAGGAAGGCAATGAGACAGTAAAAGAAAAACAGATCTTGTTCTCTGTCTTTCAATCTCTGTTATATATACAAGGAGCAAGGGAAACACAAATTTTGTATTTTATATACTCCATATTGCATTTTCACATTTTTCTTAGCAAGACTATGGCTTTGATTTCTGGGCTAAACACTTAATCAACATATTTTCCCCCAACTTCCCTGATTACATAATTTTGTCATATATAACAATGACCAAATAATAACTTACAGAATCATTAATTATGTTAATTAGATGATAGCATTATTAAAAATTTCCTCTAGTATTAGGGGAATACTGGTAAGTATCAGCCAGAATCACATTTAAAGAAATTTTTATGCTTCCATAAAACCAAGGTGATTTTGGCTGTATGTATTCTCATATTCTGTTACTTGGTATAGCACACTGAATAACTAACTATGTATTCTTTAATCTGAGATCCTACTGTTTTCCAAAACAACACAAGGAAATGTTTTTTACATTAGTATTTTACTTCAGATCCAGAGGGTTCCCAGAGTCCATTAAAAAATCCTTTTGTTCATGATTGATTCCATGCTGACTGTGAGTTAATGTAGCAGTTAATGGATCAGCAATTTAAATCAAGAAATTTCCATGGAAGTATTCAGTGTACCTGTGCTTATTCAGGAAACTGAATCCAAATGATGATCTGCCCTTCTGCAGTCATTGGTAACTTTAATATTCTACACTGTGTTTCCAAGCCATTGCTTTTCTGAAATTAGGATAAGAACAGCAATGATTTAGAAGCAGCTCAGGAATAACCAGGGAGGTCAGAAGGAAACTAACAAATATTATTTTCTGTGTTTCTTTCTGTTTTTGTTTTGTTTGTCATTGTCGTGGTTTGAGGCCCCTCAAACAGTTTTGCTCACTCCCCCTGTCTCTGCTTCCGCCCGGCTTCTTCCTGGCTCCCCGCCTCCCTGGCAGAGTATGAAACTCAGAAAGTCCTTGTCCAGCCTAAACATTCTAAGCCATAACTATAAACACTGGTGTTATCAGCACTGTTCCCAAGCCGAAAATCCATAACACAGTGCTATACCAGCTACTGCTTAAAGAAAAATGACTGCTGCTGCTGAACCCATGACAGTTATATTATATGAAAACACTTGAAGCAGGTAGGAAACTGGGGTATGAAAGCCAGCTTGAATGTTTTACTGATGAGAAAATAATTTCCAATGAGATTTTGCCAAATTTCTAGAAGAATCTCTGGTTCAATTTCAACATTTTGTCATCAGCCATCAGATTAGTACTAATTCTGGAAGAAGCAAAATCGCTGCCAAACAATCAATATGGGTTGTACACTTACACTCACAGTACATGTCCAATTATCCAATCATCTTTGATATTATTGGAGTATGTCAATGATCATAAATGTCCTTCAGTCTTCATGCCTGGTAACTGCGCTTGTCTCTGTCTGTTACAGGTTTTAAATACAGTTAGAAAGTCAAACCACTCCTATTCCAGCCTACATGTGCAGAGAAAATATTTCCGGAATTTTTGAGTATTGCTGCCCTCCTTGTGTCATTTATACCTTTTAAAGGAATTGCAATAAGTAAAATATGTACTATAGCTTGTCATCTACTCTTTCTCTGCATTTCTACCTCATGTAAAGATGGATCAGGATGAATTGAAAGACCATTTTCTGTTTGGAATATTACATAGGCAGCAATAGCCAGGCAGGACTGTAGGAAAAAAGAAAAAAAGCACTTTGTGTTTTTAGGTTCTGTAGACTTTGTGCTATTGTTGAGACTTTAGTTGCTGCTGTGGGGCTCAGAAATAACACAATCAGCTTAATTTACACTCACAGAGAATGAATTATTTTATAGGTAAGCAAGTATAAATTAGTAGATCCTATTCCAAAGTGACACAATATGTGTTTATTATTTTTCTTGTCTATGTTTGTTGTATCGACATTCATAGACAAAAAGATTCCAAAGCCATTCACAATTTTTGCTTTTTGTGTTCCCGTCTTGTGCCTTGGCTTTAGATTATGAGAAACCTTCTTATACTGTTAGATTACTGCTTGGGTCTGTGCTTCCAAATCCAGGCAGGATTTGAATTGAAATCCATTGAAATCAATGGACAAGTTACCAGTGATTTTAATTAATCCTTTTTTAGGATAAGTAAGTTGTGTTCTGCTACAATCAGAAGTGTAGCAGTCATTTAGAATGAAGGAGGTTGCAACATGTCCTAATTGTTACAGCGCACACAATGTTCTAGGCAGATTTGCCCAGGATTTTTCTGTATAGACATTAGCTACAAGACAATAACTACAATATTTATAAGATAATGCTCCTGATAAAAATTTGTAGAATTGTCTGCATCCATGTTTACCTGCTATGGAAAACAAATTTCATTTAGCATATTCCTACCTTTTTGACATTTCATACCTGAGAGATAGGTAATTGGAGAAAAGATATTTGGTTTATCAAAAATAATTCCATTTTAGTGAACCATCAAATATGTGATAAACCCAACATCTGCCATCTTAGAGATTCTCAACCTCTAGTAGACACGAGAACTGTGCTAATATCTTAAACATCCAAATGCTGGCAGAAATAGTAATCTAAAACAACTATTCATTTTCCATTGCTTTTACTACACTTCAGTATTTTTAACCACAGGGTAATTACTTCCCTTCTCCTTTACCTGCTTTTTTGTTTGGTTGGTTAGTTGGGGCTTTTTTACAGCTAAACTCATCCTTTTGGTATTATATATTAACTATGGCATAGTTTTGAATACTGGGTGTCTTGGTCCAAGAAAGCAGCAGATTTCATGAATATAAACTTTAGTTGGATTGTTGCCTTCTATCCCCTAGTTCCCTTCTCCAAAAAAACAAGTGCAACTTGTTAATGAATATAAGTTGGTAGTCATGAGTCCTGTTTTTCAAATTGAGCTAGCTTCAGTGTTGGCTGCCTGATGCTGTCCAAAATGCTTGATGATCTTTGCCTGTAGTAGGTGTTAACCCATAATTCATCATTTTCACATGCTTGTAGGACTCCTAAGGCATCTTCTTCCAGCCTAGTATCATTCCTTTCAATTGCTAGTTTTCTTCAGATTGCACATTGACATTATTTTATGTGCTGTTGTCAGACTTCTATTACATTCACATTATTCTTGTTCCCAATAGGCACCAGCGGCAATTCTCTTTGGCTAAGATAAAATTCTGTTGGTTTATCTTTCTGTCTGGTGAATGCCCTTTAAAAATGCAGGTTGTTTGTGTGAAATGGCTCCTACATCTGTACTGATGGAAGTTTTTAACTATTTGCTGGCTAAGTCAGAGGACAGGGATCAGATGAAAAGCAGGCTACTTGTCCTTCTTGCTGAAATTTGAATGATAAACCAACAGTCTAGCTTTTGCACAAGACAGATTACCAAAACGTAGCAGGCAGTCATTCCAACAAACAAATGGGGAGGAGGTGGAGAAGCCTTGACCACTTCCTCAGTAATTCCTTTGTGCAGGAAGGACTTAGCTGATCAGAAAGTGTTGGCAACTCTCTATTACTGAGCCTTTGCTAAGAGACTTAATTTATTCTGATGGGCCAGTTCACTAAGGATTACAATGAAGTATCTAACTTGTTCCTTTTTGGAAACAAAATTGCTAAATTAACATAGTAAGATACTGCTTCATAGCTGCAGTTGTAACACTCAGATTTGTCATTTAAGTTTGGTAACAATTTCCTAGAGAAGCCATCATTGCCATAATTAAGGACAGTGGAAAATGTATAATGACTCTCAGTTGCAGATTAAAAAACACCTCCATGGCTGAACTGTCTGTGGTTGTTAATCTCTGCACCCAAAAGTAGCTTAGAAGAGGATTGAGTCCTTCCCACACTGTTAACTGTCATTTGCAAAGGAGGAATAATTCTGTATACTATATATATAACTGTAACTATAATTTTGTTTGCTGGAAAAGTCATCTTGCCATTACTGGTACCTAAGGATAGATAAGTTGTTTGCTTGTCTCTTTAGGCTCAACCTGAAGGAGCAGTAGCTATTTTTTCCAGTTGGCCCTTGTCTTTTATAACTGTACATTTTGGCCAGGATGTTTCCATCAGGAATGAAAGCTCCTGCCAGCACAGGCTAGAAGTTCCATGTGTAGATGTTGTTCAGAAAATTAGTGAGGTGAGGAGGTTAAGTATGGGGTAATATGTGTGTATGATACAGGATATTGCCCCTGTATATTCCAATTACCTACAGCTGACAACTGTCCGTAATTTTTCATGGTGTAGCTCTGTCATTAGGGCTCATTTCCTTAATCTATTTGATATCCCTTAATAGATTTTGTATGGCAAAGTGCAAGTCACAAGGGGGAGCAGCAGACATGCTGTCTGAATTGGGCACTAAATGGTGCTGAACATGGTGTAGAAAAAAAAGGATTGTGTGAGTAGGCCAGGAATGAAAGGGAGAATGATGAGATACGGGATAGGGAGCAGAAGCAGAAGAACTGAGACTGGGAAGCAGTTTGCCAAATGCAAACTAGGAATAGAAATGAAACAAGAATAATGAGAAAGTAACAGGAAAAGCAAAGAAAGCACAAATGTAGAATATTAGCAGACAGAAAGTGGGTTGAGAGAGGAGAAGATAAGAAAGAAAACTGGGGTGATGTATAGGCAAAAGTCATATGAGAAAAAACAGCCCTACTAGACCAGAGATTCCAAGGTAAGAAGAAAAGCACAATGTTTTGACAGTGGCATTCTGTGATAGCAAGACCTTTTAACTCTGAAGGTTTATAAGAGAGAGCTCCCAAGGAGTTGCTCCTTTCCTGTCAGGTAACCATAAACTGCATGCAAGGGGAACAAATGGACTTCTCTGATGCTCCAGGGTAATCTGTCTTAATTGTTGTTCTGCTTCTCCACTGTTTTTCAAAGTGACCTGAACTTTTTTTCACTGAAGTCAGTGAAAGTGGCAGTGCTGAGGCCCTCATAGGTCCATTGTGTTATGTGATAATTATACAGACCTTGGACCTCCCTACACCTCTGATTCTAAGCACCCTAAAAGATGGTAGGCATTTGAGCTGAAGGAGGATTTATAATGGCTACAAGCAACTGAAGATTTGTTACACTGCAGAAAAGCGTTCTGTAGCCACACAGTTATACATTGGGATACTGTGATGCTTGACTTTGCAGTCTTTGGATGTTTACTGTTCAGTCAGTCACCAAGCTGGAGAAATGGGACTCTCTGCTGAACAAAGCGCTGTGAACTCTCACCAAAGTCATTTGATTTCAGGATTGAGCTTCTAATGCTTCCTTACTCCAGTGGGAGCTGCTGATAATGCCGCAGATAGCTTGTTCCACATAGTAAAGCAGCAATGCTGATTCTAAAGTGTAACAACTAAAAAGAATTTCCTTGTTATGTTCCTTTATCACAACAAGCAGAAGCCATTATTACCCCATCCAGTGTAAACATTAACACTTGGAAGATAATTCTAAGATGAAATATGCACATTTAGAAATTTAGAGATATAAATACGTGCAGGTTGCTCCATCCCTGGCAGTATTCAAGGTCAGGTTGAATAGAACCTTGGGCAACATGGTCTTGTGTGAAGCGTCCTTGCCCATGGCCGGGGATTTGAACTAGATGATCTTAAGGTCCTTTCTAACCCTAACTGTTCTATGGTTCTGTGATTCTAGGCAGAGATTCAAGCCGACACTTGCAAGAGTGTAGATTATTCAACATTTGCACCATGTTCTATGTGTTACTCTAAAGCCTTTTCAGGCAGCACTTTAGTTTAATCACAAGGATCATAAGCACATTATTTTGTTTCCTGCCACTATGTTAAATCCCACTGTCGCTGTTTTTCTTTCAGCTTTGTTTTTTGTTAATCTTTGTCCCTAGCTTATTATTACCAAAGTCAGGGAGAATCTTTCTAGTGAACTTAATGAGATATCAGCCAGGCTGCAAGATGTAGTGGCTGTGCAACATGGTGTGCTTGCTGCAGCACTCTTCCTTTAAGACTGTTTTCTTATCTGCTGGGTCAGAATAGATCTAGTTTCCTTCAGAACTTCTCAGTCTGCAATTTACTGTTTATTACTCGTTTCTTGGGTTCATCAAATGAAGAAAATCTGTTTTTTTCCTGAAACAATAATAGAGACAGTCCTCATTTGTATAACATTGATAAGCTCTTTAAGCCAGTGGTTATAATGACAGCATGTGGCTCTGTTACAGTTTGCAAGTAACATAAAAGACAAACAACTGGTCCTATAAAAGTCCCATAAAGTTCTGAAGTTTATGTATCATGGTCCTGACAGTAGAAAAGATTTTTTTAAAAAAAATCCTGATTTCTCTTTTTGTAAAACAACATACACTGACTAAGACAGGCAGGAAAAATTTCTCTTCTTAACACGTTATTTAGAAAATTGTAGCAAAAATATGTAGGACATTTTGCAACTAAAATGATGTTCAAAATTGGATCCTACAAATGCCCATCTGGAGACACAGTTGGAACCCTTTAATCATTCTAAGTGGTTTGTTTCACCTGCTTACAGCGTGTTTATAAACTAAAAAGGAGGAAAAAGTAATCAATTCAGCCCCAGATTGTAACAGGAAATTAGGACTTGACGAAGGAAGAGACTGAGAGAGAATCATAATGCTTGCATATAAGTGGCTCATCAACAGCAGACAGCAGAGTGCACTTCCTTTGGGAATGCACAGATGTTGTTATTCCCTCAAAACAGAAGCTGGTTTTGAAACTTTGTATTTGGACTCAACCAGTAATTAAGAAATATAGGTAGGGAAATTGCTATGATTCCCTGCCCTTATTTAAAACATTGTTGTGGAGAAATCCTACAAAAGGTCTCTATAAAGTAGATACAGTAGGCTGAAGAGGATGGAATGAAATGTGAGATTTTAAAGATATATTTTTGTATGGTGAAAATCAAATCTTTAACTTTTGCATTCTTTAATCTTTATCTTCTACCTACTAGTACAAGGTTACATCTTTTCTTGTGGGAATGGTCTGTATTAATTTATTTAGACTGACGTTCTCTTCAGGAAGAGTGGTTATGGGCATTTTTGTAGGACTGTTGAATATGACTGGTTTTGGTAGCTAGAAGGACCCACAGTGAACAATGTTGTTGTTACTCAATGATCACTTTAAAGCTGACAGCATGAAGAAAGAGCGTAGGACAGCATGATAGATAAACAAACACATCGTATATATGGGAGATCAATGGACAATGTCCCAGAAGGATAACTTGGCCTTGATTTTTCCAGCGGCACACATGCTGTTCTTGGTGAATGGCTGTCATGCTCTGAGCAGGAATAACACTGCAGCTTTTCTGAAATCAGGCCTAGCCTCCAATATCTTGCTTTTGGGTACCTCCTAACAAAAACCTTGAAGCAGGAATATTGAAATTCTTCAGTACAGCTGAGTTCTCATAAACAGTGCAATGCTTTCTTATTGAGGAACATTTTGGTAACTGACAATGGGCTAGGTTTTTGTAAGTATGTAATTGATTTTACACAATATTTTCAATACCTGTGCATATTAATAGAAAAGTGATAACACTTTTCTTTGGTCTCATAAAATAATGGGCTGACTTCCCAATAGAAGTGCTTCTCTTCCTCCTATTCTTTGAATATGATCTGTCTTGGCTATCAATGACCAATATCAATGCAGTGTCTGTGAAACCATCTCTATCTGCACAGACACTACTAAGATGTGAATAGGATCAGCAGCTACTCACTGTCACTGTTGGAATACCTTGTTTAATTCCAGAGCACAGACTACAACCCAGTCTACTCTGTGATTGCCTATATTTTTGGCACTGTCATCTGAGTGGCTTCCTTCTTGTTTCTGCAGTTATTTTGAATAATTTTAGTTTAGGTAAACACAAATATGTGAATGATGAGAATTTCTCTCCTGGCTGGTAAATAGGTCAGAAATACAAGCATATAGACAATAATATTAATACAAACAAACCAACCCCAAACCTGAAAATACCCAACCCTTGACTAACCTTGAAACATCCTGCAGACTACAAAAGGATTCTGGTTTATCCTGATCATTATAAGTTTGTACCACAGCAACAAGTGAATTATTTTTCCTGTGGCTCTCACAGTCTGAATCTTGTAGTCATTGCAGCAGGATGTTCTGCAGAAGCTATTTCACTTGTTTTCTCAGAAAGAAAAATTGTCAAACCTAGAAAATCATTTTAGGTCCCCAAGGCATAAAGAGTCCTTTATGTTTCACCTCTTGATTTTTGAACCCTTAATGCTCTCCTGTTCAACATTTTATCTCTGGTTCTGGGGTCTATTTTCAGAGGGCAGCCTAGATACTGGAATCCAGAAATATGATGTGCTTCATAGACTTATGGAAGGGTTTGTGTTGGAATGGACCTTAAAGCTCACGTAGTTCCAACCTCGCTGCCATGGGCAGGGACACTTCCCATCAGACCAGGTTACTGAAAGCCCCATCCAGCCTGGCCTTGAACACTTCCAGGAATGGGGCACAGCTTCTCTGAGCAACCTGTTCCAGTGCCTCACCACCCTCACAGTGAAGAATTTCTTCTTAATAACTAATCTGAATATACCCTCATCTTCATCTTAAAATATATCTCTATCTTAAAATATAAATCGGAAAATGAGAAATAGGGAAAGGATTTTCTATTTGAATTCTGTAGTTTGACTGGCAAGGTAATAATATAATAGTAATAATTTTAAAACCATATTTTGCAGTTTCCCTTCATAATAGACAGTGACCAAGGCTGATTCATGAAGTTACGATTATGAAGTCATCCGTTACTTTGGAAAAAAAGCTGTACTGAGCTTTAGTCTGGGGGTAGGGCAACTAGTGTTTTGTGTAGTTATGGGACATCAGAGGCAGGCAAAGCTAACTAACAATAAAATGGCATCCTGTGGAAAAAAAAAAGCTAACAATAAAATGGCATCCTGTGGAAAAAAAAGCTCAGTGAGTTTACAGAATCTCCCTTCATCCATTTCTTCAGATTAAAATATTCTCAGATTTGAGGAGGAATTCCCCCTGGGCAAAATACCCTATAAAGCACAAGAAACCTGAAAAGAAATCCACCTAGCTTTTTGGTTTTTGTTCTCCTCTGCTGGTATGTATCTTGCTCCATTTTTCAGTGCAAATTGTCTCTTACATAGATGACACTTACTTTGAGACAACAGAATCTGAGGGAAGGGGAGTTAGAGAGGGGCCAAAGGCTGCAGTTCCGTTTGAGCTCATCTCTGTGCAGGCGATAGCAGCTGGTTGGGCAATGTGCTTTTCCTGCCTGCCATTGCTTCAACCTTGTCTTTTCACTGGTGAGCCAAGCACAAAACACTTGGTACAAAGCACATACATCTTTTGTGGATCTTTTGCAGATGCCTCTACCCTATGACCCAGGATAGGTCACAGGACTCCATATCGTAACCTGTCAGTCATATTTGAGATGATTTTTCCGCATACACATTTCCCTATACTTCAGTATTTCTGAGCAGACAGAACAGGTAACTCCCAATTCAGATAATGTTATTCTAGATTAAAGATGGTCATGCATAGTTTGGCAGGAGTGTCAGTTTAAAATCTTTATGGGACATGATCTTGAGGTCCTTTCCAACCCTAACTATTCTATGATTCTATGATTCTATGAAGGCCTTGAGCAATTTGTTCCAGGAATAGGAACTCATGCAGAGAAAGATATCAAAATGTATTCTACTGGGAAAGTAATCCATTTTTCAATGGCCCAATTGCTTACTTGAGAATTTCAGTAACAGATTCATTGACGGGGCTTGTGGTACCACTTTGTGGCAATAATAACTGCTCTTGCAGCATACACTTGAAGAGAATGAAGAGCCTAAGTGATATTTTGAGGATCTGAGTGTGTACATATGATGAATTTGATGAATCGATACCACATTTATGCCTTTTAACTGTTTTCTGTTACAAGATTGTATTATATTACTAATGAGAAGCCTAATGAGTGTATAGAGGGATTATTAATGGCCATCTGTAACTGAACAATGTCACAGAAAAACAGAAAACTGACCCAGTATATGTAGGCTTCTGTAGACATATTAGAAATCTAAGAAATCAGGTGGGAAATTAGAATGACAAGTTTTGAACAAGGATATTGGTGCAATAGGCATACTAGAAACTAGGTAGGAGAAAAGTAACACTATAATACTAAGGCTTATAAAAAGGAGATTGTGCAAGCAGAAGAGTAAAACCGAATGTTAAATATAGTTTAAAATCAAGTCAAGTAAAACAAATATATTAATGAATTATACAGAATTGTGTGTTTGAAACTCCATGCTTGACTGAAAAAATCAACTTCAGGGTTACACACTCAGATAATTCATGGTAATAATGATGACATGCTGAAAGAAATTAGAAAGGCTCTGATAACAGGTGATGCGATAACAATAGAAGATATCAGTGATTTCTGTGCAGACATAAAATATATTCTTCATCAACATTAATGACTGCTTTATGAAACATCTATAAAAGGAAGCCCAAAGTAAACAAGGACCTTTCAAATTGGTCCTTAACAGTGACTACAGTCAGGCTTAAACTTTATTATTCTTTGAATATTCTCTTGATTATGGCTGCTTTTAGCATCTCTGCAGAAACAATAAAAGCCCACGAAAGGTTCTGTGGTAGTGTTTCGTTTAAAAATGGGAAAACATAAAAGCATGAGGAAGGTTATTAAAAAGAAATGAGAAGGACAACCAAAAGGAAACAGAGACTGCTAATTACAAGATCAATCATATTCTGAAACATGGAGATTCTCTAATTGTATAATCTTTCATTAGTGAAGGTTAATTTGATTTCGAGTCTGGTGTTCAGCAAAGTGAGTGTAGGGGTGTTGGGAAGGAGAAAGCTGGGCCCATGGCTGTTGGATTATGAATCTCATTCTGCTGCAAATTGTTTGATAATTCAATTTTTCAATCAAATTTTTAAAAACATCCATCCTGATGTCAACATGTTATCCATGTCAACAATTTGATTCTGTGTAGCCATACTTAAGTGAGCTGACTAGAATACCAGAGGTAAGAGTGCTTGTATGCCTGTCTTTTAGCTCTAATTTGAATAGCTTTTAAAAACAGAGTTACAGACACAGTTCTGTGGAATAAATACAAATAGAAAGCTTCATAGCAGCTCTGTTGGACTAGACAAATACAAAATAAAGTTCTGTATCTGCCAGTAGGCAAAAAAAAAATCATATTATCAGAAGGACCAGAAAATGGGTGAGAAGATTCAGTTATTATTGAAATCATAATAGGACTTTGGGATATGATTACGTTTTAAGTTTTAAAAATGATGATTTATGTTGATAACCTCCTGTTTTGAAGTCAATTATGGAACTTTCAGTATTAATGACAGAAAATTGGAACAACCCCAGAGTTTACATCAACACGTCAGGAAGGTTCTGATTAAATAAATGCACATGAAAGTGGAATTCTCTTAGTTCTTAATATCAGGCTTTATTTTATCATTCTACTGCAATAACTCTGACTCTGCAAGTAGCTGAAATGAAAAACAGGCTGGGAATTTTGCAAAGTATAGGACTAAGGTGGGCAGCATTTGGCAGAATCTGAACTTTCAAAAGAATTATGTGAAATCTATCATATTACTCTTTCTTTCATAATAATTTGTTGAAAAAAGATTTTATGTGTTTTTTTGATATTATTATATTGATCCATACTGAGCAGCAGTAAGCTGTATAGGCTGTTTTGCAGTAACGCAGAATATAAGTGTATTATAAATGTAATATTATTTACATTTGTATGAAATATTGGCATATGTAACTCTTTTCAATAACTTTGGCATATAAATAAATGAGATATATATCCAATGCCTCCTCAAAAAACTGAAGTTTGCTTGCAGACTAGGAAGAAAAGAAGAGGCAAGATTTAAATACGATCAGCAGCTACACACTGTCAGTGTTGGAATACCTTGTTTCATTCCAGATCAGTTTCTTTTACAGAGAGTTAACTTGTTGAATTGAGGAAATCTTTATGGAATCACTGATAGAACAATAGCTGAAAAAGTCAAACTGTAGATGTGCTAAAAACCAGGAGAACAATGCATAAAGAGACACTAAGTACTCTACTGAAGGCATCTTATTTTATGCTATATTGCTGCATCTCTGAAGTTTTTCCATTAGATATGTGCAGAAAATTTCTATGCCTCTACACACTGCTGGTTGTATAATGAAGCAATCTGGGGATTGGAAATTAAGTGCCAGCATACATGAACTATCTTTTTTGCATGTTAAGAACTGGTAGGAAGGGAGTGTGGAACTTCAGTAGCCAGGGCCAGATGGCATAAATGCTGCCTAAGTTACTTTCTTTTTAACTGTGGTACTGTGCAGCATGAGCTACAGAAGATAGAATGAATGAATGAATGCCTTTGAAGCAGTAGTGTAAAATCTGCGCAGCTTGATACTTGGGCTGGTTTGGTTAAAGCTAACCATGGCATCTCTGCAGTAGACTGTTGGAAAAGAAACAGAAGGCAGGGAAAAAAAGACCACCAGGAAGGTGTGGCCAGAACTGTGAATAAACCCACATAAATCTAAGTCTATGTTCAATGACCAGGTGGTCATACCTCAGTCTCAAATATTTTCATCCTCAGCTCCAGATGAGCACACTCCATGGCAGGAACCACCTACTCCATGGAAATTAGAGTCAGCCCAGTGCACACAACTTGGCCTACAGAATCAGATGTGAAAGGAAACATGTACTGCCTATGACCTCTGCTCAGTGATGTCTAGAATCACAGTGACTCATTCATACTCTGTGAATGTTTGGATGTTCTAAAATGATCAGTGGAGCATATCACAGCATACTTTTTAGTGAGTTTGAGTTGCAACCCATGACTTTTCAGTTTTGGCATGTTAACAATTCCCACTACTAAATCATCTCATACAGTGCCATCATTTCCCTTCCCTCAGTGATTTTTTCCCTAATTTGTGGCTTTTTTTTTTTTATGTTACATGAACATCAATGTTTAAGAATGGGTTCACTGGATCAAAACTAAAGCATAGGGACCTGTCTGAAGCACTGGCTGAGCTTCCACAGAAATGGGAACCAAAGTTTAAAAACACCCACCCAGTAGATATGTGCCTTGGAACACAGCAGACTGTACATGTAAGGACATTCCTTGGGATTCACTTTGTCCCTCAGTTTTCCTCTTGAATTTGCAGAACTGTTCTGCAGTAGTAGCCAGGAAATGGTTAAAGGTGCTTAATGTATCAGGTGTGATTTGATATAAAAAGAAAAGGAATAGCAGTTTGAATAGAGAAGGAGGGCTAGACTGCTCCTTGTTTTACAAGATGCTCCTTGGTGCTGCAGAGAGCTCTCCTGAACACAGCTGTGACACGGCTCACTGTGCTCTCCCAAGGGAAGATTTTGATACACCTCTGGGGGCAGGTGAAGATATATCTTGGAAGATATGGAGGGGTGGAAATCTGTTTTTTTCAGGGGATTGTCAGACAAGAAATAGATCAAAGTGAACAACAGCAGTATTTGACTCACTTCTGAGCATAAGTGTGTCACATTGCTAAATCAAGGAAAACATTTTTAACATACTTGTATCTGACCATTGCACTTCAGTCAGTATGGAGCAGAGCTGTTCTTTGCTTTACTCTGGAAATGCACTCTTTGGATTCCCAGGGAACTGTTTTTATCTTTCTTCCCAGTTTCTTAGCATACATTCATGAACTTTCAAGGTCTGTGGACATTTTTGCCAGAACAATAAAAAAACCTTACTCAGACCATCCAGATAACTTCTCAGATAATGATGTGATCAGCTGCAGCAATAACAGCTAAATCCTCAGCATCAGTTAACCTTTTATCTTTCTGAAGGACCAACACAAAAGCATTATTATGAACTTATCCACAGCACAGACAAGAGGTACAATAACATGTTTCCCAATCTTTACACCTGGAAATGAGAAATAACATATCAGAAGGTGGATTGAACCTCATAGAAATTTTAACTACCATCACCAAATCTTAACCTAACATCACCATTAACTACCAGCTGCAGAAAGTGCTGCAGTTCTGCCAAGTCAGTTCAGGCAAGATACATAATGTGATTTTGATGTGTAGAAAAGAGTTTTATGAGTGATGTGAGTGTATTGCTAAAAGGAATAAAAGATTTGAAGTAAAAGGAATAAAAGATCTGAAGTACAATATGATCTGTTTTTCTGACTGAAAATTCAGGAATTCATTGGAGTTCTAAAGCACGGGGTAAGTCACCTCTCCAGTACAGCAAATGTGAAAATTATCATAAAGAAAGGAACATTTCCCAAGGAAGACTCGCAGCACCTTCTGAGAAATGTGGTACATCAAAGCACCTCTGTTCGAAATCGGACAATAGCTGTCCTATTCTACTATTGTCAAGAGCACAAAGGTAATTTTTTTTCCTGTCCTGTTTTTTTTTTTTGCAGTCACAGAGGCTTCCTTTGCCAGAAGTAATCAGAAAAAAATCAAGCACTTTGAAACCATGTTCTTACCAGACCTCTGGATACGCACATACGACAATGTAAATGGTCTCATTAGTTAAAATCAGGAAGAACTAAGTAACTCAAAGCTGCCTGTGGGAAGAACTGTTAAAAACAAAGTCTGAAGTGATTTCTGAGGAGGAGGCAAATACCTCCACCAGCTGCAAAAATACAAAGAGGAAGGAAGTTTGAAATCTTCTCCCTTCACACACAATCTCTACAACTACTTATCAGTATGAATTAGGTGACATTGACTGAGGGACAGATACTGCTTTCACAGGCAGGGAAGCAAAACCCCAAGCAATGGCTGCTGTTACTGAATAAGTATTAAAAGATGAAACACAAAGAGCCACTGAAGTCAAACAGAGAGGAAATGTAAAAGAAAATGTGAGAATGAAAACAGGAGAATATAAGGAGAAAGACCAAAGACAGGGTTAAAAACTGTGTGTTAGGGAGAGAACTTACAGAAGTACAGAGGACCACAATCAGTGACCTGTTGAGAGCTCTGCCTCTTGTTACTTTACAGCTGTTTTCTCTGTATTTTTATTTCAGCAGAGAATTTGAACTTGACATTTCATCCCAAAGTTTTCCTTTCTTTTCTCACCTGTCCACAGCTATTGCTGTCATGGAGTAGATGCTGGCGAAGACAGCTGTGATTGGGAAGAAGTTGTGGAAGCGGCAGTAAGCCTCTCCAAAGTACCATTCACTGTGAAGAGCGTAGATGAAATTGATGAGGGTATTGAAAGCAGCCATGGAGGCATCGGAGAAGGCCAGGTTCACCAGGAAGTAATTGGTCACTGTTCTCATGCGTTTGTGAGCCAGGATAATCCAGATGACAATGAGATTTCCAAAAACAGCCACTGCCACCACACTACCATAAGCCAGAGACCACAGGGCAATGCGCCAAGAGGGTTGCACAAACTGGTTGGAGAAGTTGGCTGCTGAGGATGCTACAGGGGGAGAAGCATTTCCAGGTGGTGCTCCCAGTTCCTGTCCCCAGGGATCACCCACTGCAGCAAGGCTAATGTTCCACCTGCTGCTCATGCTCATGTTCCAGTTGGCTGTGGGGACAGAAGTCATCTTGGATATTCCTCTCCTCAGTTCCAGAAATTATGTGCCTCTCCTCAGTTCCAGAAATGATGTGCCTCTCCCAGCCCCCTCTCCCAGCCCACCAAAATCACCACAACAGGTAAGAAGAGGAAAGAAAGAAAATAGGGAGTGAGGCAGCTCAGCAGGCAATGGGAACAAGAAACCTGTCAGAAAAGCTTTGGCTATCCTATTCAACTGTTAGAAATGCTGTACCAGCTGAGTCTGTAGAGCTGCCTCTGGGTAAAGCAGCATCCTATTGCTCCTCTGTACAGCCACCTCTTGCTTTTGATTTTGCTGAAGGAGAAGCTGAGTGGGAGCCAAGGCACATTTTATAGGCTTGTGAGTTCCCAGCGTCATGAAGGAAGTGGAGCAATAAGCTGCTTCATCGGCTGGTAAGATAGCGCCTCTTTGTTCTCCCTCCTCCCCTTTTATTTCATTCATTGACAGCAGCAGGCACTTTCAGAAGCTGTGGAGAGCGCCACAGGGAAAATAATGACTTCTCATCTTGTTTATGTTGAGAGATTTGTTTTGTATTGCCTTTGTGTGAGCTTCAAAATAGTCTTTTTGCCCTGTCCTTGCAGGGCTAATTAACTGGTTTAGTTGAATATCCCAGGGCTGAGGCTGCTTTTGATTAAAGCTGTTTCCCGAATTCCACAGTAATTCACATCTGTGTTTTATTTTTTTGCTGTTCTCTATTATTTAGTACACACTTTCTTTTTAACCATTCCATTAACTACAGGTTTAAAATAGTGACTCCTTTCAGATAGATAAATACATCCTGCTGCTGTCTAGTTTCACTTTTCAATCTTTAACATGTAATTGACATTTTTGTGGTTAAAGCCCAGCTTACACCATGACAGATATCAAGAAACATTTATAAAATTGTAATGTGACTTTTTCTTACATGCCTGCAAAGGCATTTACATGTTCATCGGACGCTGGTTTTTATTGAAACACTATGCAGCCCTAAACATAGATGTCTTTAAATGTGTGTAAAGTGGTACGAGTTTGTTTTAATTGTGTCTTTGAAAAAAAAAAATTACCTTTTTTAGTTCATTTTTACTTATCTGCATTGATTCCACACTTAGTGCTATTATTATCATGAGCAAATGATATTTTTATATGTGGTGATTTTTATGCTGGTAAAAGAGGGTAAATGAGGAAATGTAGCACCTGATGATTTCACATCCAAGAAATCAATTTTCTCATTAACATGTCAACAACAGCTGGCACTGGGGATGCATGCTTTATACAAGGATTGGTTGCAAGGGACTTCAACTAACGAATCTTTGTTATTCGATAAGCTGCAGTCTCTGGGGAGAAAATGTGGTTTAGTGCTGATCTGCTTTATGCTATAACAGTTTAGAGGTACTACTTGTCATCAGCAGATATTTCAGCTGTATTATAGGAGTGGGAGCTATGCAATACCCCTATCAACAATGACATGCTTACATTTTTTTAAACAAAAGCTCCCTACAAATATCAAATATTCCTGTGTGCCATTTCCTCCCTGCTGTATTTACCCAGTAGAAATAGTGCCTGCGCTTTAATTGTCAGGTCTTCACTGCACTTTGAATGACGGCAACTGTGGCCGTTTCTCTATGCTTCTCAGCTCTTACCACCTGCAATGACCCCAAGCAGCAGCCCATCCCAGGCTGAGAAGCTCTGCTGAAAACCACCCTTTGCTATATAGCATGTGTAGAACCTACCCACATACTGCAGGTCCTCATCACAGGAAAAACTGGAGTTAATCCCACAGTTCCATTTCAGGACCCAAGTTTTCCATCTGCATCGTCTTTAATTCTCTCCCTGGAGGCAAGTCTGAAGAAGGGAATAGTAGTTTACACACTGTTTCCCCAACAGGCTTTGTGTCCTGTTCTCAAGAGGTCTCATAGTAAGAAACAGAGTCAGCAGAAGCTGTAGTAGTGCTGAGTGAGTTGACCCATGCTGTAAGTTAGCTTTCTAGCAAACTGTGGGACATATTTCTCTACCTTTTGGATGTGTGTAAAGGGGACATTGGGAAGGCAATAAGGAATAAGCAGTTGAGTGATTCAAATGCTTTCCTCTGGTAAAATCACTGGGGTGCTGGCCAGAGGCTTAGTAGCTAGGGCTTCCTATTGTATCATGTAGTCTAAAATAGACCAGCGGGATAGACTGAGAGAATCCCTTACCTAGGCAAAGAAGTCTGACTTGTGATAAATGATCTTAATCAGAGACAAAATCCAAGTTGAATTAACTGTGGCAAAGAAAATCTCTGTGAGTTTGAGTGTTGAAAGGATTCAGATGCTGGTTCCAATGGGTGAGGACTACTGAATTGACTAGTTAAAGCAGAGACTTGGACACTCAGCTATTGACTCTAAAAGCTTCAGTCAAGATTTTCATATGGCTGTGAGTCAGAAAGCACAAACTCAGCCCTATGCCCCATACCTTTCCACCCTTATGCCCAAACTAGGAGCCTCAGACTCTATTCAGTTACTAAGCTGATGTGTTTTTCACATTCTCAGGCTAACTGGGACCTTATTTTTTGCACACAGTACTGCCAACAGTGCAGCAGAGTGCAAAAATGCAGGAACAGCATAGTTAGATGTTCAGTTACTTACCCTATATAGAAACATGAAGGATCTGTGTTCAAACTACTTACTCTGTACAGTTCATTGAGTCATGTCCTAGTCATGTGTTGTAAATTCTGGCTCAGTGGTGAGTTCCCCTGAGAAATGTTCAATGTGTGACAGTCTGACCTGATGCTGCAAACCAGGGGCCATATTTTGATTTTGAGAGCAGGAGTCTGATTTCTTGTTTCTCTTCTCACAGGAATGAAGTTTGATCTAACTCTCTCTCCTGGAGTATTGCTTGCCATTGCACACTGGGTGTTCTGGAGAAACCAGTCCCATGTGTCCTAATCTTTCACAGTGCTGCCAAGAGAAATTGTTCTCTATGCATTCCTAGTCACAGTGAGAAGTCAGTACTAGTCAATATCACCTTATACAGGCAAAGCTACAGGTAAATTGAGTCCTTCAGACTTTAAAACAAAAATCAGGAAGCTTTTAGTAGTCTGTGTTTGTGGTATGTCAGCCAGACCACCAACACAGTATAAGACAAAAGTGTCCTGTCTTCCTCTTCAGGGGTACGCTGAGGAGACTGAGGAAATATTCCACTCCTGTTGGGAACTTTTTGTACAGTGCGCTTTTCCCCATCCCTCTGTTTGTGAAACATCCTTTAGCAACAACCTAAGTTTCTCATTAGTGACTTGTTCAATAAGTTAGATGTTATTTTCTGTGTTGCATCAGCGATTCCATTCTGGAAGAAGAGGTGGGTGAGTATCTGGAGCTGGTTAGTTTTAAGAAGTGAAACACTAAACAGTACAGGGAAAGTGTTGGTCAACTGGATCAGCCTTCTGTAGGAAACATTTATGATTCCTTTTGGTGATTACTAGAATAAATTATCTGTGTTCTGGCTTTCGTTCTTATTGAAACCCTAAAGGAGCAGCCTGGTACAATCAATTGGAGCAAAACCACATCCTCCTACATCAAAAAGACTGCAATAAAGAAATAGCTTGACCTACCCTTTAGCACCTGTCTTGCTATCATTTTATTTAAGGAAAGGGGTTAAGCAGCCAGTAATTGGCTTTTGCCTAGAGAGGAAATCTACTAGGACAGTGAAGTCAGCTGTGCTTCTCTGTCAACACTTGTATTGATTATACACATATTGATTATTCAGCTGAAGGTCATCAGCATTCAGTTCCTCAAATAAGTTTCACAGCAACTTTAGTGAAAGTATTTCTGTTAATAACTTCAGAGTAACAAAACGTACCTGGCTGTGGTGAAGCTTATGCAAAGGAGTAGTACGAAAGACAAAGATCTCAGTCTCTTGTAGAAAAATGCGGTGGTTATAGAAAGTAACCATTCTGGCATTTTCTTCTAAAACCAACACATGTGATTTCTTATGTTAGCTTTTGGCCATTCCTGGTTATGCATATTTGCAGTGGGAGTGTTTCATTTTCTTCTGCTTAAGATTGTAGTAAATTTTAGAGTGACTGTTTTCTGATATTTTGCTATTTGCTGTTTTATTGTGTTCTTCCACTGGTAGCTACTTTGTGCTTGTACAGTCAGTTGTGGTTTAATTTGCAGCTATTAGCAATTCCCCAAGCTTCACAGAAACACTGAGAAATGTGAAAGAAATATCTGAAGTCTGATCAGGAAACTAGCTGTAATTGTCTCTAGTTCTTGCTTTATATAGCCTGAAGCTATTTTTTCATAGTTCTAGCAAAACCTTTCTTACTGAGCTGTGTAGAAGCTAAACTTTTGACTTAGCATCTTGATTACAAGGTAGGTTTAGGAATTATCCTATTCCTTGCTATTTATGAAACTATGATTTAATCTTCTGTAGATCTTCTGGTGTACCTGAAGTTTTCAACTGTTGTCACCCTTCCACTAAATTCTTGTGTATGGGATAGGAAACAGAGCCAGAGAATATCAGCAGCAGTGTACCAGTAGGAATCTGTAGTAAAATAGCAGTCTGCACAGTATATTTTTGTAGCATGATTGCTAACTGCACCCTTGTTACATACAGAAGTTCTGTTTCACAAGATCTGTCCTCTATGGTTCCTTTTTCATTTTTTTTTGTTTGTAGCACTGAGGGCACTAAGTTTGCTTTTGTATTTCAATTTGCTTGCTTGATTAGACTTACCCTAATGACCTCATTCCCTCCATCCTTCCAGCTGCCAGCTAGAAGAGATGATCCTTTAGGAGCAGTTTTCGTTTTTCATCAAGCTCCTGTTCTTCAGTCAGTCATGCAAAGCTTTGGCTACAGCAGGAGAATTTTTGCAATTTAAGGATGCTCAACACTGTCCTCTTTATTATAGTTGCTTGTTAGCATTGTGCTGCTGTCGTGATAACGTCAAACTGGATTTTGAACGGTTTGTTTCTGTTTGTGTGGCTTAAACACAGCTGGAAAGTTCAGTTTGAACTTGGTTTCTGATTATAAATGCACCAGTTTTCTTCCTGGCACCAACTGAAAATGACTCAATAGGATAGCAGGCAACTTCACAAGCAAGTAAGGATGTTCTAGTAAAGGGATTGGGCAAGCCCAGAAATAATGTTTGTGGCCTTTAATTGTAGCTAGAGGGGGCAAGAGGGGTGGATAATCAGAGCCAAAGACAGATTTTCTTCTCAAGTATGACGCTGAAGTGTAACTTCACT
This sequence comes from Forpus xanthops, assembly GCA_032466535.1. NCBI lineage: Eukaryota > Metazoa > Chordata > Aves > Psittaciformes > Psittacidae > Forpus > Forpus xanthops. The sequence continues at coordinate 14,112 of JASSUY010043136.1, read as the reverse complement.
GTTAGCCGCTTTCAGAATAAAGTGAAACTTGGCAGGTCTAGGAATGAGTGATGGGAAATTAACACTACATAGAAATGAAGAGTATTCTGGATTATATGTAATAGTCACAAAATATTTTGTGTAAGAAAACTCTGATGAAGAACCATGAGAATTTCATCAGCTACTGAGAGTCTGACTTTCTTGATCCTTCTGAAAGGCTAAATATATTGAGTTTCTATTGTCACAAGCAGAGGTTAGCCTTCTGGTTCTTAGCTGCTGTGCATAGGACATGACAAGCAGTTGAATAGTTGGTAAGTGAGGTGCCTGTGACAAAATGTAACTTGTAGGGCACAGTTCAGTGAAAAGTACTTTTTTGCTTTCCTGGTCAGCTATGGCTTTGAGAGGAAAAATCATTATATAGTTTTTGATTTTAAAAATTAAGCAAATTGCTTCAAGTGGTTCTTCTACCTGATAATCGTTTGTGGAGAGGAGGATTTTACTTACGTCTTTTCTGTTTCCAGGGGCTACTGAATATATATATTTATATATAGTAACATAAATGCCTATTAATACATAATAAAACACACACTTTAAGGTCTGAAGTAAGATGAGGAGAATGTGAATGGAATCATAGTAGTGAGATTTTCAGGTAGCTTTATCACGTTATTCATAGGGCAGTGGTGATGCATCTGTGTTTAACTGCTACTTGATAAGCAAAACAAGGAGGTCTCTTGACTTTACCTTTTGATAACAAGAGAGATTATCTTTCTATCATGGGTGTATTAAGAGGCTATTTAATGTTACTAGCTTCCTTCATTGAAAAAGAATCTTAAGAATTTTGTTCATCATAAAACACTGCAGGCAATTACAGAAAAGAAATCTTATCCATTTTAGAGGACTGTCTACTTAGAATGCTTATATGAGACCTTATTCTGGCAGCGTAGACAAGAGTAACAAGCTATTTCCTCATTATGCAAGGAAAAAAGTATAACTTTACATGTGATGTTACTACGTTGTTACGATTTTTGGCCAAAAATTGTTTGAAATTGTAAGTGTTAGAGGCAGATCAGAGACAAGTGAATTTTGTAACTGCTTACGTGGTAAGCATATAAAAACTCAGTAGAAAAGCTATTTTTTCTAATGGAAGGTTTTCTAGAAATATGCTAGCTGTAACTTCCCTCCACCAAGCTCTCCAGAAAACAAATACTCTTTCCCACAAGTTTACTACAATGGTTGTAAATTGGTGTTCTGTTTCTGCCTACTCAGTAAACTGTTTTAAAAAAAGCATTTGAACTTTATTCATAAGGCTAAAGAAGCTTTCCTGCTACATTTATATTTCTATATTCCTTAGAGTTTAAGGAAAGCAGAATAGTTGCATTTTGAGGCCTTTAGGAAAAGTACATAGTGACATTTAATATCCATAACCTCTGTGAAACAAACAGGTTAAGCACAGCATATTAAGCCTACACAAGAAATTGAACATTACAAGTAGTAGTAATAATAAAACTCAAAAGTACTATAGCACATTGGATTATTAGAGAAAATATGTTTATTTAAAAAGGAGTACAGGCTAAACTCATAGAAGTCACCGCAAGGAAGAATGAAATGGCATGCTGATGTTAGGTTAGGTATTCATGACAATTTCTGAAGTTAATCCAGAAGTAGTTTGATTTCTGGGGAGTTACTCTAAATTTCTGCCTTTCTGACTAAAAAGCAAAGTCAGCTTTTAACTTTGCATTCAAAAATAAGGTGTTAGTTTCTCTTGGCTATCATTTAAAATACTTTAAAGTTCCCCATCAAAAATGAGTTAGAGTGGAAATAGTCCAGGAAGAGCAGATATAATTTAGATAAGAATCAGGCCGTGACTTCTGTGTTTATCATGATTCTAGCAACAATTTGTATTGTTGAATATATTTTCCTTGCTTTGATAATCTTATGTAATAGGATGTGCTGACATCCTTTTGGGGGTCTGATCCATCAAACTCTTAAAATCAGTGACCTCTATTCCTGTGTACTAAAGTATTTTTTGTGTGCTGTATCAGCCCTGTTCAGTTTTCTTCATATGGCTTAACCCCAGCAGGTTTTGGTTTTGAACAGGTGGAAAAAGCTGTATTTACCTGAAAAAAATAAGTAAGGAAAAGTATGTTCTTAGCTAATCTGCTTTTTCCTAGAGGCAAAAGACAGCTTCTGAGTGCTGAAAGCATTGAACTGAGTTTGTAGAGACCTGAGTTCTAGTTTGCCTGTGGCACAGCTCAGCTTGGAGAAATTGGTTTTTGTCTCAACTTCAGAATTCCCATTCTTCTAATCTGCTTTGTAAAATTCTCTGAGATTGCCAGTTACATCAACAAAGCGTTGCCATTAAAGTTGGAAACCAAATGTCAGTAATTTTCTCCCAAGCTTTTCTGTGTATGCCTCTCCTTGAAAAAAAAAGGGATTGCTTTTTTTATGTAGCAAATCATGAAACCCTTCTCCTGTATTTAGTGTCAGACTGGCACATTTGGCAGAAAAAGAATCTTTTTTGTAAATGATCTGACCTTTCTCAATAATTCAGCAATGTTCCAGAAGCATTGTGAAGACAACAGAGAGGAAGGCAATTAATTTTCTGAGGTGAAATGATTTAGGCTATTTTTTTGTGGATACAACATGTATCACTAGCTGAGTTTTGAATAAGCAGTAGCAAAGAGGGAGGAAGATGCATGAAAGCAAAATGTAGTAGCTTAAGATGCATTCTTTACAAATTGCATTATTTATGTATATAAATCCCAAATATTAACATTCAGATTTGATAACTGTTTTGGAACTTTGTGGAAGGTACTTAGATTTGTATTATTGTCTTTTTTTTTAATTATTATTCTCAAATAATAATGTAGCATAGAGATTGAATGTAATCAGAAAAAAACCTATTTTATGTGAAGATGGATCTTGCATGTTCTTTAGCTGTGCTTTGCTCTGCTACACTGTACTAGGCTGTATTACACTATAGCTAATATTAACAAGAGTTAACTGCAAAATTACTTTCTTTGTATACCCTTTCTAAAGGGAAGATCATCTTTCATTTATGAGGTGTAATTACCATCTTGCTTAATCACTGTTTGATTTCTCCACTTATCCTTTCCAGCTTACTGGGCTTGTAGTCATAAATTACAACACAAAGCAGAAGCTGTGCATGGCAAATGCTTTCTTGTATCGTTTTCATGATTGTGAACACGATTTCATCAGACAGATTTTGTTATTTGCTGTGTCAATAGGAAGATTCCCTCCTCCCCATTTGCCTCCCCACCTCCTGGGAAAACTTGCCTTTAAATGGGAAAATTTTCTTAGCAAAAAAGTTCTCATTTCAGTGAAAGTTTCCCACAAGAACATCAAATTGCTCACTTAGAATGTCTGTTTCTGTCAAAAACTCTCTCAAATTAATATTTTGACCTCTTACAGTAACAGTTTCTATTGCTTATTAATTCAGCTTCACATTTGAAGTGCATAATTGTTTAATTTTGTATAGGTATTTTTGTCTATTTCTTTTTTTTTCAGTGAGTGGGCTTACTGAACTTTGAACTGCTGTCCTGGCAATGCAGGTTTCTTTTCTTAAATATTTAAGGAACTTTGATACTTATGCTCATAGCTGATGGATTAACTCAACTGAGAAGCTTCTATCAACCTGTTAATGTAGCAGGCCAGGACCTAGATATTCTTGCCATTAAGGCTTCACTTGCTTTACACTATTGGCGAGAACTCAAGGGAAGACTCTCAGCTACTAAGCTTGGATCCTTTCAGAACATAAACTTTTCTGCTGCTTTTTGTGACAGCATAGGGTGGTGAGTTGCCTTAAAATATTTCTTTGCTCTTCTCTTTCAGTTACAACTCTCCACAAGGATTATATATATATAGTCAACTCTACTTAGCTCCTGGTTTCTCACTTCTGCAGCGCTTGGCTTTCTAGTGTAGCAGAAGAACTATCTGCCATGAATCTTGTGTGGTTATGTATGTGGGTAATACATTTAATGCACATACATGTAGAACATTAACTGAATATAATATTGGTAGGAAAATTGTTTAATGTGTTTAGGTGAGAGGGTACATCTGAGGAAGGTCTGTGGCGATTGTCCACTAATGCAGCTCCTGCAGACACATTCCAATCCGTAGAGCTGCCTCTGCCTTGCCACTTCTTCCACACTACTGGAGCAGCAATGTCTCATATTTGCTGTTCATTAGCTGAGACTATTTTTGACATGGACTCCTTGAAAGAATTAATTGCAATTTTTCATGAGGAAACTTGGCATTTATTCTTTTCTCTGGTCTACCTTAGCCTTATATGCATTCTATTATGGGCTTTTTGTAGTTTATCCCCATAGACAGTTAAGAATGGCATAACTGCTCATTCACTCTCTCGTGGTGGGATGAGGGAGAGAATTTGAGGGGAAAAAGTGAGAAAACTCATGGGTTGAAATAGAGACATCTTAATGGATAGAGCAAAAGCTATGTGTGTAAGCAGAGCAAAACAAAGAAATTAATTCATATTTCCCATTGGCAGGCATGTGTTTAGCCGTCTCCAGGAGAGCAGGGCTCCATCACATGTAATGGTTACTTGGCCAAACAAATGCTCTCATTCTGGATATCCCCACCCTACCCCTTTCTTTTTCCCCCAATTTTTATTGCTGAGTGTTACATCATATGGTATGGAATATCACTTTATTGGTCAGCTGTCCTGGCTGTATCCCCACCCAACTTCTTGTGCACCCTCAGCCTACTCACTAGCAGGGCAGTCTGCCAAGCAGAAAAGGCCTTGACCCTGTGTAAGCACTACTCAGTGACAGCTAAAACATCCCTGTGTTATCAATACTGCTTTCAGCACAGATCCAAAGGAGCCCTATACTAGCTGCAATGAAGAAAATTAATGCAACCAAACTGGGATGCTGTACCTACACCTGTAATGTGTTATTGCATCTACAATGATAATAGTTGATCATCTGACAATTTCTCTAACCATATTAGTCTGTCAATAACATTGTTCTCTTTCAAGGATACCATTTGTTTAGGATTGGCACCAGGTAGCAACCTCATTAAAAATACTTTCTAACTTTACTGGACCTTTGAAAAAATGAAGGTCAAAACCATTTCCTGTCTGTATAAACCACAAAAGAAATGGCTCACAGCCTGGGTTTTTTTTTTCTTTTTCACACACATACACATCCCCAGTCCAATGGCTCTAATAAAAAAGTACTATTAAAAGTACCATGAAAATAATCTGGAGATCTGGGATATTTAGAATTAAAATGTGAGTCTTCCTTAGGTTTTCTGAGGCAGACAGGGAAAAAGATAAATCTTTTAATTCTGACATATCCCTTTCAGGCTATTGTCTAGAAATAATTTGTTCTCATCCATGTAGCAAACTCTTGGGATTGAGGTTGTTTTATAAATCTTTTGCTCTTTTAAAACCAATACAGATGGTGAGTGTTGATAAAATGTTTGTTGCCTTGCTAAATTGTTCAAATAATTTAATTTTGCCAAGTAGGATTTGTGGGGGTAGAAATGTGTGTAGATGTAGCATTTGTAGGCTAAAAAAAACTAATTTCTTGTGTGTGACTTAATTTGTTCAGTGTCATTTAATGGATTTATTTCCAGATTATTCTAGTGGAGAAAGAGTCCTTACATCACTCTTCCTATAAAGCACACATATTCTTTTATGGGTGATAAAGATAAGGAGATCCTGGTCGGCTTATGTACTTCATGTGAATTCTTGTATTGCCCTAATGAAATGCTGCTATCCCAGAAAGTTGAACTAGAGTGCCCTGATGCTAAGCAGTTCTTGCCTCATGTTCTTGTTTTTGACTAATGTAGTGTGTGGGATGCTCAAGAAGGTAAAGGAAAGGGTAATTGGAGGCTGGAGCTGGGTTAGTATGCAAGGATACCCATTAAAACCAACTTCAATTTGGGACAAATACAGAAAGCTGAAGAGAAGAAATCCAAAGGAAGGACAAAGGGGGAAAAGACAAATCAATAAATAGCAGGGAAAAAGGAGACTGAAAAAGACGGCTGAAGATAATTGGTAGGTGAAAAATTTTTTGGGGTGCAAGAGTGGGAGGTGGAAGGACTGAAAATCACACTGATTTTTGTCTGTGGTTATATTAACACTTGTATGATGATACATTTTGCCAGGCATCAATAGCGAAACCTGAAAATATTGAAGTTTTATCTGTCAACACAGAGCAGCTTTGTTTACACCCCTGTCTTTCATTGGCAGGATTTTATTTGGCTTCCATTACCACAGATTCTAGTTGCTTCTCATGTCTCCAAATCTCAAATGAAAGCATTTGACTTGTGGGCTATGAAAGTGGTTTCTCTTGTGAAATACAGTAAATGATTTTTATTTAGTAAAAGCCAAAACAAAACAACTAAACTTTTGAAAACTTCCACTTGGGAAAAAATCAATCTCAACATTGATGTTTTTGTCTTGATTCAGGACCAAAATACCTATTGAAAGTTCTTGTGGCTGTACACTGAAGGCTGTGTTTCTTTGCCTGCTACCTGGCTCCTGCCATCTCTTTGCAGACAGCCAAAAACCTTAAGGTTAGAAAATAGCAGGCTGATATTTTTAATTGAAGATATTCTTCATCCAGTTGCATCTCGCTTACCCCAAGTGCCACCAATGTGCAGGAGTGAACTGTTTTTCACTTCTGTCATTTCTTATTTGCGAAGATCAAACTGATCTTTTTAAAGCAAAGTGCAGCCCAGTGTTCCAGGTTTATATGACTAACAAATTCATATTGATATGCTAATGTTGTCACCTTTGTGCACATCTTTCCTGTCGGAATGTTCTGCACCCCACAGGTTTCTTTCTTTTTGCACGTCACTTTGTTAATGCGAATCCAGGAATCATCTCCCATCACAGAAAACTGAAACAAATCTTTCCTGTATATACTCTGCATCTGGTGTCTATGGTGGAATCATAAACTATTAGATAGATCTAGAATGTATTTTATCATAAATATATGAGGATAGGATGACAGAGTTGGGGCTGTTCAGCCTGGAGAAGAGAAGGCTGCGTGGAGTCCTCCTAGCAGCCTTCCAATGTCTGAAGGGGGCCTATAGGGATGATGGGGAGGGACTCTTCATGAGGGACTGTAATGAGAGGACAAGGGGTAACGGGTTCAAACTTAAACAGGGGAAGTTTAGATTGGACCTGAGGAAGAAATTGTTTCCTGTAAGGGTGGTGAGGCACTGGAATGGGTTGCCCAGGGAAGTTGTGAATGCTCCATTGCTCGTGGTGCTCAAGGCCAGGTTGGACATAGCCTTGGGTGACATGGTTTAGCGGGAGGTGTCCCTGACCATGGCAGGGGGGGTGGAACTAGATGATCTTAAGGTCCTTTCCAACCCTAACTATTCTATGATTCTATGATTCTATAAATCACTGCCAGCAATAGCTCCAATTCCTGTAGTATGGTGCCACTGTATACATACATATTTTTAAAGCTTGTCGATCCTTAACTTTGACTTCATTAAGCAAGTGGTCCAGTAGAAATCATACTTTCTTCAGTCCTGTGATGTTAAGTCTTGAAAAACTCGAGTGTATCCAAAGGAGAACAACAAAGCTGGTGAAAGGTCTGGAGCACAAGTGTTATGAGGAGTGGCTGAGAGAACTTGTGGTTTTCAGTCTGGGGAACAGAAGACTTGGGGAGGACCTTATAACTCTCTACAACTACCTGAAAGGAGGTTATGGTGAGGTGGATACCAGTCTCTTTTCCCAAGTAACAAGCAATAGGACAAAAGGAAATATCATCAAGTCATGATAGGGGAAGTTTAATTTGGATATTAGGAAATATTTCTTCACTGAAAAGGTTGTCAAGCATTGGAACAGGCTTCTCAGGGGAAAGGGTTGAGCCATTATTCCCTGGAGGTATTTAAAAGATGTGTAGATGTGGTGCTTATGGATGTGATTTAGTGGTGGACTTGGCAGTGCTGGGTTAATGATTGGACTTAAACTTAAAGGTGGCATTCAACCTAAATGATTCTATAATAATCAAGCTTATGATTAATCTGATCTTCTAATCTACCTTGTATCTGAAAAACAAAGTCTGTGCCAGAAATACCTTCGTTGCATAACTGAATGTCACTCTCTTGAGCTGAAACATCTAAGAATCACACTGACATAAGAGAAAACTGAAGACAACCTAAATCATGGGGGGAAACAAGCATTTGCTTTGGAAAGGCAGGAGGCTGTATACATTTATGTCTGTCACATCTAATTCTTAAAGGTCAACAGTTTCTTTTTTAGAAAACAATAAATTACGTGGTATAATGATAAGACATCAAAGACTGTAACAAAATATATACTGTCATTGAAGGAGCATGCTGACATTTTGCAAGAGGTGTTGGGAAAATCAATGGAAAACATTGAAGAAAGAAAAATTATTTACTTTCAAAAATTAACAAAAGTGGTAATTTTTTAGTTAAACGCAGACACTATCATTCAGGAGATTGAAAGTATTTGCAATTCAATAATGGCATTCATTTAAGGCATTTGAGTTTGGATTTTGATTTAGACTGGCAGTTGTAGAACAGTGAGCACTTCATCAGCCTAGCTAGTCCAGTAGAATGTAACAAAACCATGGGAGGAAATGCTTGGGAGATCATGTTTGCATCTCAGCCGTGAGTAAAACAAAATTATTAGCAGTTGCTTGGGGACAGCCGTTCAGATAATCTGTAAAACATCTAAACTGAGGTAAAGAATTATACTTTCTGGAAGAGAATGCCATGTTTTTGGTGATTAAATGCGTTGGTTTTGTTAGCCTGTTTTTATGTCTCAGGGAAATACACCCTAGTCCTTCCTTTCGGAATCTCTGATATGGAAGTCCATGAATAAATTGTGCAGTCTGAGAGGGTACATCATTGCTTTTATAACAACTTGTGTGCAGTGCCTCTTTGCTGAAGGAGATACCATCAGCTCCTTGCAGAAACTGGAAAGACTGGTGCTGATTAGAGGGAAAGGGGAATAGCTGAGAAAATGTAAAGGCACTTGGCTTGAAAGCAGCAGCTAGTGGATATATAGAAGGACAAAGGACAGAGCTCACTGTGTAGCTAGTATCCATTAAAGCAAGCCTCTGTAAAAGAAACAGAATTAATTTAGGACTCCTCCTCTCCCTCACTCCCACAAAATCTTATTAATATTTGTCAAAGTAAGCTTTTATTAAAAGTTAGTCAAGCTGGTTATTCCCTTTGTCATAAAAAAAATGGGAATAGCTTTTCCCCCATATATGATGAAATGAAGTTATTTAGCTGAGAATGGAGAAAAGTATAAAGCAGAAATAGCTAAATTTGCTGTTAAGAAAGGCTCACTTGGTGTCTAATTAGATGTGCTCAGAAATGCTTAGGCCAGCTAGGACAGCAACAGCATTCAGAATGATTTTCACAAGTTCATTGCTTGTCCTTTGATGTTGTTTGATTGCTAAGACTCTAGTTTATAGGGAGATCTTTTCAAATAGGGTAGGACAGACTACCTTTCAAATCGTTCTCTTCTGCAGCTGAAGTAGAAAGATAAACTTGTGAACAATAATTCACAGTAATAATCCAATTGTTTTTTTCCAGCAGATATTTGTCTCAGAAGTATGTGGACTGCACAGCATGACACACAGCTAAAGAAAATATCTCTGGGTTGTGTTCTTTAGGCATTTACCTAATAATCACTTCCTCTGAATGTTTCTTTTTTTGGTGAATGAAATAACTAATGTTTATAAAGCTGTTTGGAAAATGGAAGTAGAAACATTGTGCACATGCTCACTATTATTATTACGCATTCATTTTTGTGTTAAGAACGCCAATCACCTGTGTCAGTTATGGAGCCAATCCAGATCCCATTGTTTTTGATAGGATGAATTTCTTGTAGGCCAAAGTAGTTGACTTTTCCATGTCATGGAGTCATAGGGTGGTTTTTGTAGAATGTCCTCCCTGAGCTCAAAGGTAAGTGCTTCAGCTAGTTCAGATTATTGTTTCAGAGTACTGAAAGAACAGTTTGGACTGTCATCATCTTGGCAGAGACTGTTGTGGGAGCGTTCCTGTCAGGTAAGGGACATGTGAGCAATCCAGCTTTTGACTTAGCATCACTCGAGTAGTGAGCAAGAGGCTTTGTGAGGCCTTGCAGGCCCAGAAGAGGGTAATCAGGAAAGGCTCAAGGACG
>JASSUY010043134.1:2254-15280 GCA_032466535.1 Forpus xanthops | reverse complement strand
CACTGCTGGGGCACACCATGGAGTGGGCTTGCACCTAAGCAGGAGAAGGCAGCAATGGCCCCATGGTGGAAGCGTGCTGCCAGGCTGCTTTCCTTCCTCCCCATCTGCTGGGAAGGTGGATATGATTAAGCCAATTGTCCTGTCCATTAAAACAAATGGAACAGCAATTGCAGAGTGAAGGTGAGCCTGAGAGGGGGCAGTGGCAATGCTTGGATGTGATGGATTTGTTTAGCTTGTCATAGAAAGGGACACTAATGTTAAAATTTCAAATGTACTGGTCTCTGCAAGTGTTATGGGGTTCAGCTTGTGATTTCCTTTAAAAAAAATATCTCTTTCATCCTTTCATTTTTTTGTTGGTTTTTTTTTTTTTTTTTTCAAACAGATAAGGATACTTGGATACTGCTGGAGAATGAATTATTCTATGGCAGGAGCCAATATGAGTAAATTGATTAATTTTTCTTTCAGAGAGTAGAGAGCAGAGGGTAGGGAGACAGGAGCAAAAGTGCTAAATGTTCAATTAACCAAGTGAACTAACATGCTAACCTTTGAGGAATGCTTTATATGATATATTACCATGCAATTAAATGGTCGTATGGTATAATAGTATTATCAAATTCCATTCAATTTCCTGTAAGCTCTCATGATGAAAATGCAGGTGAAAATTGATTTTATTGATCAATCTTGCTCTCACCTACTGAAGAGTTCTCAAGTGGACAAGTGACTGTTTTCCTCAGGCGCTAGTTACATGAGTGTTATCTAGACTTGCACACTGTAAAGTAATGATTTGCTCATGTAAATGGCTTTGCTGAGGCAGCTTCATGTTTGCCTGCCTCCCTCTTGGGGCATACTTGAGATATCATACTAGTGAACATAGAATGAGGATAGCTTGCAATGTTCTTGTTTTATATGCTAAATTTTTTGTTGTTGTTTTTTCACAATATAGCCAAAATCCAAGAGGATGACTAATATTATTTTTCCCAGTGCAAAAGTGAGTCACTTTTTAAAGTGGTTAAAAAGCCACTTTAAAAGATTGAAGTGCTATGTTTGTGTGTGTGAAATTTGTACTGCAGGTTTAAACAGCGTCGTTTTGCCTTCTTGTATCAGTCTTCAACCACTAGCACTCGCTTCATCTAAGGACCACATCTTACAGTCACATTCAAAAGTAACTACTCAGAACATAACCAATCAACAGGATTGTGTGAATGAAGGGGGACAAACTAACGTAGAAATGCATTGCAAAGTAAGAATGTAGCTAAATACATTCTTAAATACACAAAACTTCAATGAAAATCTCAATTGTTGGTCAGTTACTCCTGCACTGAAGTACCATTATTTCATATTCCTCACATTATGGGGAACTTGACTAGGTTTCATGCTAGTCTCAAATTCTGTCATTCTCAAAGTTTGTCATTCTCCTTCAGTTCTCTCAACATCTGTAGCATACATTGTACACCACCACTGTCAGTCTTGAGAGGAATGTAATGTGGAGAAAGGAAGGAGCCCAGAGGATGAGGACCAAGCTGAGCAGGAGAGCTATGGCAAAGATTACCCAGGATGTGCTGAAACCATGTTAGCTCCTACTTACTAATGTTAATTTGTCATTTTCATGAGTGTCATGACCAAATAAATTTACAAAAACATAATCCAGATTGCCAGGGCAGAAGAACACTGATCACAGAGCTCCTTTAACATCCTGTGTATTATTGGCCCAGAGCCATTGCCAGCTGCAACATTTTTCTGCTAGAGAGATGAAATTGCTGCTCCTGAATGCACACAAATATTTTAAACAACTGACACGATATAAAGCAATGGATATAAGGACATAAGAAATAAAACAGCTTTTTGGTGATATATCTTGTTGAGAGAGCAACAGACTAGTAAATACCATCTAACTTTTAACAGAGCCTTAGTCCTAACACTGACCTCTTACAATACATTTGTGTATAGGTTTGATAGCAGTCACAGCAGTTTTCAGTCTTGATTTTCCTCTCACCCATCTGTTACTAACACAGCACGTATTTGACACGATTGTTCCACTTCACCAGAGACCTGCCAAATAAAAATTCTCTTTTATTTACATGAGTAATAACTACTAATAATTTGTATTTACAGCACATTACACCTTTTCTTGAAAACTGAAAGCACTTCATAAATATGAGGAATAGAGCTTTTTGATACTTCTGAGAGGCAGTTTTTATTTTCCCTGTTCAAAACTACAGAAGCTATCGCAGATGAAGTGTCACATTCAGTGTTATGGTTGAAAGAGAAAGGCAAAGCCTTGTGGAGACTGTGAGCCCCTTGAGTGCTTTTGCCACAGAACCACCCAGCAGTAAATGAGAAAACTGCATGCACCATAAAAAGGGCAGTCACACTGAAGGTAGTCAGTAGCAGTACCTATGAAGTACTAAGTAATTTTAGAGTCAAAGAATTTTTATGAAACCTGTATATTTGAAGTATTTCCCATGGGGTATTTTGCATCAGATTTAACCTGCTAAATAGAGGGGGAGAGTGCTAAATAGACAGGAAGGGTTGAAGCTACACTGACTAGAAATGTGGGAAATAACATGATTATGGTTCAACCCAAGAGATGCTGATAATTGGAGACTTCAGTTCTCAGCACGCCTCAGCATACTCCTACTGACTTCATGTCCTCACAGTGAAAAAGATCTTGCGCAAAGGCACTTTATGGCACTGAAGTGTTCAGTAGGCTCACTTTTCTGCGCTGTGAGGGTGGAGGGAGATGGGCTGATATGAAGCCAGGTCTGTACCATCTCAGAGCCTTGTGACGGGAACTACAGCAACATGTTGCCTAGTAATGATCTTTCTAGGGACTCAAAATGCTTTATAAATTTTTAATGCTCCAAATTATTTTTCTGATATAGGTTTGTGATTTCTGTCTGTGAAATAGTAGCTGGTGCATGTTCCAGTTATTAAGGTCCTACTACAATTTTTTTGTTTAATTTTCAGTATTGTCTTAGTTTTTTAACAAGAGCCATGGCAACAGTTTTGTCAGTCTCAGCTCACTATTCTGGGTTAGGCACAAAATGGGGTGATGTGGGTCTCATGCAAATCAGTTTTAGAGTGTGTTTAGCTCCCTGAGTTCCCTGTGGAGCTTCTCCCTCTTTACACCAGGGTAAGTGGAGGATAAGGTTGAGGCTGTTGGCATTTGCAACTTCTTTTCCCAAGGATCCATGCAGCAGAGTCTGCCTCTGCAATATGGGTAGTGAATATATCCATTCTGCTCCATTTCAAGGCATTCATTTCCAGTAACATAATTTTTAAGGAGTCTCTGGCAGTTCAGTGGAGATTTTTTTTTAGCTTTCCGATGTCTCTTACAGCCCTATTATCACTTTTAATTACTGATGTTAATTTTTAAGGACAAAAAGTTTGGCAGAATGAGTGAGCTGCTTAAGTCTCCCTATTGTATGGCCACTGTGTAAGCTGCATGACAAATGAAGGCAGCAGAGGTGGGGACCGTGCACCTACTCACTTGTGTCCCTCTGGGGCATGTTTGTACCTCTGCTTCCCTGCTTTTTTGTCTTTTCACGTCCTCCAGTTGTGTCATGGTCACATTGGCATTGTAAGGGATGCAGGACCGAGAAGGCCTTTGCCTTTGCTGGTGGCATTTCAGGACCCCAGGACCCCAGCATGGCTAACTGTGGTGCCCCTTACTACCTGCAATCCTCACGCTGCCATAGTCATCAGCACAGCTCAAAGCCAACCTTGCTGCCCCTCCTGCATGATGAAGGACCTTGTGTGTCTCCTCTCCCATCTCCAACTGGGGCTGATGCTGCTGGGGATGCCCACCTCAGCCAGGCAGGGCTGGCTAAGGCCAGGCTATGGATGTCCCAGCTATCTTGTGTACCCAGTGGACGTGGGGTCAAGTGAGCAAAGTTAGACATGGTGTGCCAGAGCATAGAGCACACAGCAAGGGGAGACAGAGGTGTATAAAAGGTCTTGCTTTCACACTGCCCAGCTGCAGCAAACTCTGAGACAGGTGCGAGCATCGGGAGAGCATGTGCTCCGTGCTGAAACACAGCAGGTTTGCCCCTGCCTCCTACACAAATCATATACGGTGACACTTGCTCACTACCACCAGTGGACAGCCTCCGATTATCATAGATACAAGCTCCTTTTGTTCTCCAAGGAGGGGCAGGATGAGTACCCTGACACAAGCAATGAGATGCTAATGGAGATGGCTGGTGTGTGATGTATTCTGCTATCCGAAGGGCATGGATGGGGTCCCCTGTCTGCGTCTTTCCTCTTCCTTTACACTTTTCCCTCTCTCCTCTCAACAAAACTTTACAGAGGGAAATTTCTGTGCTTCAGGCAATTGCTCAATTCTATCAGTGCTTTGTGAAGAGCTCAAGATTCCTGGTTATTTATCTGATGAATGTAAATGAGAATGTGTCACTTGAGTTGTGTTCAAATGGAGAGAACAAAACAACTAATGGTACAATGTGTTACACAGCTTTTCTTCTTGAAGACATAATGAGGCAGTTTAGGACTGGATTGTTGTTTTTTGTTGTAAAATCTCTTACTGCCACCATCAGGACATCAAAGTATAAAATGCTTTTTGATACAGTGCCAGCATAGAGGCTGCATCCAATAAAAATATGACTAGAATATGAATTTTTGAAGGTACACAACAATATGTACTGAATTAGAAATTATAATAGCGTGTCTCTCCGGAGAAACATTCATAAGGAAAAGTGTTGGGGCAGGGAGGTGTCTGTGAATTGTGAGATAGTCACATAATAAATAAAAATCTTAAGTAAAATAACTTGCATTGCATGTATTTTTGAATGTGAATCAAAGGGACATCTAATAATAACACTGTAAAGATAATAAGGATATTTTTACCTGTACTTCAGTATAAATTGTATGGCTCATTGAAGATTGACTTCTTTCCACATAGGTGCTAACTTTATTAATGAATTCTCAATCAGCTTTTGGGTATAACCTGGAAACCTAAATACTTTAAAAGTTCTTTCTGCAACTTTGCAAATGCAGTCATAATTTTTGTATGAAATATTCAACCATCTCACACCAAATATAGCCACAAAGTACCATAACTACATGGCATCACTTGGCTATCATCAGGAAGTCTTGCAAGAGGCTGGACTAAGCAAGGTGTCAGTAAATGTAAATGATCTCCTTCGAACATGATTTATATTAGAAGAGAATTTGATCATCTGTGTATAGTTTTGTGTAGTATCTTTGTGTAGTCCAAATCAAGAATCACTAATACAGCAATAAATAAGAAAGACATGAGTTCACTGTGATGTGAGACGAGGAGGCACCAAATGTAATCAGTTCCGGGTAAGGCTTTGTAATGGAAAATAACTGGTACTTGAAGGTAATTGACATAGTTTTGGGTCCTTAAGACCTAAGTACAAAAAATGTGGGAAAAACAATAGAAAAACAGGACCTGGGTGTAGGGAGTGTCTGGGACTAGCAGATGGCCAGGATGGGTACAGTTAAACTGGCTGATGGGTGGAAGGACAGGATGATTGCTATGTTAATGAACCCATTAAATTGGTGTAAACATCTACTGGGGAATATCCCGGACTAGCAGATGTCCAGGATGGGAGCAGTTAAACTAACTGATGTCTGTAATGTTGATTAAGCTGGTGCTTCAAAGACTGCCAGCAGTTAAGATTGCTGGAAGAAGTAAACGACTCTCAAAGTCCACCACCATATTTTTGTATGCCTGTGAGAAACTTTGTGAAAAATGATGTAATTCATGCGTAGCCTCATGAATATGTATGAATGCCCAGATGACTATATAGATGGCCTGTGTGGCAATACGGGAAGGCACGTTAGGAGGAGCTATCCCCCGTGTCTCCCGGCGCCGCAATAAAGAATACCTGCTTGTCAACTAGAAAACTTTGTTGGTGAGCTTGTTCAAGGAGTTTTCTCCGAATCAGATGCAACACACGAGATTGTTTTTATAGCCAAGCATGTCAGAAAAGCATGTGCTCTACTGCCTCCCTCAGCTGCATGAAGCTATTGTTGATTCTTATTCACTAATAAATGATGGGAATTCCATTCCAGGGAAATATGGTTTATGTATTTTCAGTCAAAATTGTACCAGCCTTAAACTGAACTGTTTTCCTTGAAGAAGTTAAGCTACTCTCCTTTAGTATTAGTAGCTTTCTGCCTACCTCACAGTAGCTCCAAGCTGCTGCTGCGGTTAAGCACCTCAGCACCCCCAGTGGGTGTGCAGGAAAAACGAACACATATTTTTCAGGCACACTAATAGTAGATATTTTGTGTCAGTAATTATGTGTGTATCTGAGCCCTCATATATGTTCAAAGGAAAACCCTTGTGACTTCACTGTTTAACCAAGTTCTGAAAAATTGTCAAAAGAACCTTTGCTGAATCAATACAACACAGTCCTTGATAGCAAGTTGTTTTGGAACATAGTTATCCTTTGCTGGTTGTGTGAAAAAGAACTTTCCATAATTCCTGGTAACTAATTTTAAAGGAAAGGGACATTAAAGTGGAAAGCAGTGGGAATGGAGGTGCCAGGAAAGTGAAGAGTTATTCATTATGGTCATTTATGGGAACAGTTTTTAGAACTGGTGGAAGTCTCTCCGCAGCCCAGCGGGAGAGAACTTGGCCCTGATGGGGTTACAGGAAAGATCACAGGGAAGTCAGTGGAGGAAGAGGCCATGGGAAATGAAAACTTGTGCAGAGCACGGGGATGCAGCCTGCAGATCTGCACCTCACAGTTGGCAGTCTGTGTGATTTCTTCTGGACTTGATTTCTTGAAGTCATGGAGGTGTACTGCATATCAGCAAGGATGCTGGAAGAGCAGGAGGATATAGGGTACAGGAGGGCTGGCAGGTTTAGGGTCCAGGTCCGGGTCTGGTAGAGGTCTTACAGCCCTGGGAATAGGGCAGGAAGGTTCCCAGGAGGGGAACTCTGTTCAATTTTGACTTTGGAAGAGCTTTAGACCAAAGGATTGAAAAGCACAAAAGCCAGCCTCCTTAGGGCAGCAGATTCAGGTGGGGAATCAAGGTGTGATATCAGCTAGGTAAGTGTTACCACAAACCAGTAACGTCTAACAAGCTGCTGGGAGGAGGGTGCTGCACAGCTGAGGTCCTCCTGCTGAAAACTGCTCACGTCCTGGGTGCACATTTATAGACTTTCAGGAAAAGTACCTCCAACTATCTGAGTTTCCATGGAGGTCTGTAGAGGAAGACATCATTCAAGACCAGCCTCTAAACCATTTGCCATCCAGTGTTATGCTTAACAGCTCGGATTACATCCAGATGGAAAAATAGTGTGGCTGTGTCATTCCTTCATACAGTTCTCCCCACTGTGGAAACATGTTCGGCCTTTGTGCTGCTAGCTGGAATGGATGACTGACTTAATTGCATTGCCATATTGCCACTTGCACTTGGAGTAGCCACGGTCTATTAAGTAACTAGAAGCAGGAGGTGTAGTTTATTGTGAGGTGGCACTAAGAAGGCCTTGCAGTGCCTCATGTTTGAACTATCTGGCATCTAAGGAGGTAGATGATTTCCCTCTTGCTGAGAAGAAATGGTTCATAATAGCTCTCCTCCATGGTACCTAAAGAGGGTGAAATGTCACAGCCTTCCCTTCAATGCAGGCACTAGTAGGATTTTTCTTCCCTTTTAGTTACTTATTCTCATTCAGTTTTACTGAGCATTATTTCTTCAGTTCACAGTGGCTGAGCTAAGCATAGCTGGTTGTTACCCCTTACTTGTCATTGGTCTGACACACAAAATGATTTTGTTTTGTAGATGCTCACCCCAAACAAAAAAAATAAAACAAACCTGTCTGCCCGCACCAGCGTACTGGCCACCTACTAGATTTCCAGCAAAGAGCTAGAAGAATCTACAGCTAGAAGAAGGCTGTATTTCCTCACATAGCAGAGTAATAGAGCCGCAAGTGGGTAATTGTGACACTCCAGGGATGCCGTTTGCAGGAAAGGTACATGAGTAATCTAACTGATGGGACTCCTGCTCTCAGCTCTGGAAGACATGCTGGGGTCATACTGAGAGTGAGGCCACAGAAAACTGCTGTTTTCTGCACTGAGAATAATACCAGGCAATATGAAACAAAATCTAAGTGGGAACAGCAACTTTTGTATTATGCTTTCCAGAACCAGATGCAAAAAATTCCTCCCCTGTCTATTAATGCACTGGATGTGTGGATGGCTCCTTCTGCACTCTTTCCATATTTCAGATATGTTTGTATACTTCATTGGAGTCACCTACAAATGGGTTTTATAGGGGCAGATTCCAATTCTGAATATTTGAATAGTCAGACTGGATTGGTGTATCTCACTATACAGATGACCTTCTCTTTGTTTCCACACAAAGGCATGGACATGTGGTGGGGGCAGGCAGAAGGGAATGTGGGAAAGGTGTGGAAAGATGAGGAAAAAGCCACCTGGAAAGGACAAATGGAAAGGGAGAGCATTCCACACATAAGCCTGCTTTGGCTCATGAATTTAACATGTGTGTAATGTTTCTTATGAGAAGTCATGTGAGCAATTTAAACTAGCCCCTAGGCAAGTCTAATCTGAACAAGCTGCTCTGAGACAAGCTACAAATTGCAGGGCTTAATAAAAAGGGTAGGCCAGAGTCAACAGAGCAGCAGATAACATATGAGGGGGAAAGGGCTAGTATAGTATCAGAACTTGAAATGAAGTCTCCATAAGCAGATCTTAGTAATACATCAATCACATTGAGATAGCAAAGACTAAAAATGAGATATTGCATTAAAATTCTGCACAGTGGAGGGTGCAGGTAATATAAGATATCCTGACATGTATTTTGTATCCATAAAGAGTAACACTGTTATTTTAGCTCATTTGTACTCCCGCTGTATCTTGCGTTGTGTCCCTGCCATTAGGTGTCACCGCTTCACAACAGCAGCTTTCTGAGGAGGCAAGTCTAGAAAGCCAGGTCTAGTATTGCAAGTGCAGCCTTTCTTTCTAAAAGCTTCCAAGGCTACTCCTACAGAAGGATTTTGCTAGGTAACAAGTTAAGCTACTGCAGCAGACAGCAAGAGTGATGCTGGATGAGACGGGGCTGATCCTGAAAGCCCTGGCATTAGAACAGTTTGCTTTCAGCCTTTTAATATTGAAGTCCAACTTCAAGTTACATTCAGCCTCAACAGTGCAAAGGAAAGCTCCAGCCTGGCCTCCAGAGTGCCTTGCTTGCCTTATGCCTTGGCTCATCTTCCACTTGTGGCTGGGAGTGAGCCTGTGCTGTTGCTCCTCATGGGCAATCAGCCTGCACGTGATGGAGCTTGGCTTCACAACATCTGCGCCTGTCCAGCAGAACTCTAGCTGTGGATTCACAGGGCCCCAAGTGACAGTGAGGTTAGCATGCCTAGTTTTGTTTCATGATGAAAAGACAACTTGAAATACGTTCTCTCTTCTCTGCCTCAGGTACCATAATGCTCTACGGTTTCTCCATAAGGGGAGACTGTGCTACAGGGAGTTAAATACTGTTAGTACAAAATTACCCTGATGACAAGCGTCATCTGCTTGGCAAAACAGATTCTGGAAATTACAGCAATATTTGTCAACTGGTCACATTATGGGGATGGCCAGAAATTCTCACTGAAATTTCCATGGATCTAAATAGGTATTTATATGGAAGTTCTCCTCATAAACTAGAAACAATGGCCAAAATATCTAGATCAACCAGACTAGGTCTGTGCAAGCTTGTATTCCTAACAAAACCTCAGGCAAACCTTGTAAGCTGTTGGCTCTTGGTGCCGCTGCCTGACCCTACTCCCTGAAGACTGAGAGAGCTCCAGCCCCCTGAGCACAGTGGCCAGGGCAGGGGCACGAATTGCTAGACTGCAACTGGTAGTGCCTTTTAATTAATTCGATACCTTTTAAAAAAAGAGAATTCTTTGGAAATCCAAGGTAAAAATTTCTTCTTGCAACCAGTATTTACTTAGCAACACAAATGAGTAATTGATGGACAGAACATGAGTCACAATGTGTAATTAAAAATACTTGTAATCTTTGCTAATAGGCAAGTGTTCTGCCACACTAACTGCTGCCAGCAGGTTCATTTTGGCCTGAGAGTGAGTGGAGTCATTTCTCTGATGTGGCAACTTCTTCTGTACTGTTTGGAAAGCTACACCAACTTTAGAAAGTGTGAGAGCCCCATGGTAATAGTCTTCTCTTCCTGCCTTCCATCCTTCCATTAGGAGGAAGCTGGAGTGCTTTCTTTGTTTTCAGTGTGCTCTTATTTCTTAGAGTAGTTGTTTTCAAAGAGGCTGCAGAGGCCCCATGATCCTCGGTTCTACATATAGTCCATATTCCTTCCCCACAAAGCTTTGTAGTCAAAATCACAACATAGACAAAGGGGAAACTACTGTCACTTAGCAAAAACGAGTCCATGGCAAAGTATGAACATGTATGATGTTCTCCAAAGTCCCAGTCAGTGTTTATGACAAGATCCACACTAAGCAGTGCTGTGTCCTTCCAGCTAGAAGTGGGACAAACCAAGACCCCACCTCACTCAGTGTCTTCTCCCTGTTTAAGGAGAACAGCATAAGGAAGATGAAATATGGAGTGACTTTCCCCATGGTGTAATCTCTCAGGTTATAGAAATCCACACTTTATAAATTTCAGGAGTTGGAAGCTGCACCCACTCAAAAATATTTAAAGGCTCTGTTAGATCTGGGCTTCATGACCGTTTAACTCTTTTGAACCTGCTTATATTCCCAGTGTCCACATCCTGTGATAATGAATTTCATAGTTTACATGGCTGCATTTTACTCATTTAACTGCAAGAAAAGTGCTCTCTTTTGCTTGACAAAAATTTCATTGGGTGCCTCCTAGTTCTCCTTTTATGAGAAACAATAAATAACCATTCCCAGTTCATCTTCTGCAGACCACTTGTGGGTTTACAGACATCTATTTTTAAAAAATGTTTAAAAATACATTCCCTGAGCTTTTATCAATGTCTTTGTATAAACATATAACCTGTTTCATATTACTTGGGTTGGAGCCTTGGCTATTGTCCAGCAACAAAAGCAAATATTATATACTATATATATGTATATGCATAATTATATATTATATAATATATAACTATATATTATGTATTATTTATATTATATAACATTATATAGGTGAGCCTTTTGCATTGTTTTCTGTATTTGTCTGGCAATATTGCTTCCTCTTTTTTAGGATTTGGTAGCAAGTAGTTACTTAAAAGCAAGACTGGATGAACACTTCCCTCATTGGACAGTCCCAGACACTCAAGGTGCTCCAGAGCCTAACTAACTAGAGGAAAATTCAGGCCAAGGGGGAATCCTGCTGGACATCAGCAGTGTAAGAAGGGGAAGTGCTGTGAGTCCCATGGGCTGGACTGACAGACAGAAAATCACACTTGCCAATGGGTACAAGTCCCAGAAGGGCAGTTGAACTTCCATCTCTTCTGTGTGTGCGCAGGGATCAATCTGTGGTTTGAGGTTTGCTGCCAGCTGGGAGTAAGCGTGGTGTCCAATTATACGTTAAATACAAGCTGAAGTCAAAACTGGGTGTAGCTGCTTACTTCTGACAAATTCTGAGAGCTGTGCACTGTGAAAGGTCATATGAAAGATTTGCTTTTGACAAGATTTATGCTGCTGACCCAGAGGAAACAAGCTGCCCAGCATGTCTGTGCCTGTTTGCTCATTTCCTTGAGGTGGTTGGTAGACTTTGAGCTTCCTTTAGGCAGCCCATATATTGGTATAAAATTTACCCTGCCAGGAGCTGCTGGTAAGCTAAGGATGAG
Source organism: Forpus xanthops (assembly GCA_032466535.1). Lineage (NCBI taxonomy): Eukaryota > Metazoa > Chordata > Aves > Psittaciformes > Psittacidae > Forpus > Forpus xanthops. The sequence continues at coordinate 3,493 of JASSUY010043134.1, read as the reverse complement.
AATCAGCCAAAAAAAAAAAAAAAAAAAAAAAAAAACACAAAAAAAAAAAACAATAAAAATCCAATATATATACACACACACATAACAAAGGTGGGGAGTAGCAGAAGAAAAAACACCATTGAAAAGAGACAACTATTGACTCCCAGCAGAAATACTCTTTCTTATATTCTGGGAGTGGAATGACACTGAGAATGCTTTGAGCTGTGCTTCATTAAAACAGGAGGAGAGGAATGCCTTGGAGGCTTTAAGCTGTTACACCTGGTTTCAGCACAAGACTCTGATTTGTCTGCACTGCTTCTGAGACCCACTTCAGTGGGAATAGCCAATACTCAGTTGGGTGTGATCTCCTTGGAGGGTGACAGCCCTCACATTCCTCCCTGCAGCCCAGCCCTAGCTACTGGGGGAGAGGAGGGTGAAAGATGCCAGCCTGGGGAGCTGGAGTGCATGCTGTATTCCTCACAAAAGACCAAATCCTTTGTTTTGAGAGAGACTCTGTTCTCCTGGCTCACAGAGGGCATGGGTGGAGGAAGGTCTCACCACTGGTCCTCAATACACGTTCCAATCCCCAGAGCTACAGAGAGGACACAGACATCTTAGCCACCCTTGAAGTGCCTGAAACCAGATCCCCAACAACTTAATGGGCTGGCTGGAACTTCAGCCAGAGATCTGCAGAACTCAGGCACTTACAAAATAAATGTATTTAAGCGCTATGTCTTATGAAGAGGTCTCTCAAACTAATTATTTCCCTTTAGTGAGTTTATCTGAGCCAAAATGACACCAGTTTCTGCTAAAGAAAGACATCTATGCTATTTCTTCAGTCCAGGCTGTGCAGCATCTATCCAAACATCCTGGTGAGAGTTCACAATGAGAGGACCTCATCTTCAGAGGAATCCCACCAACAGAGTTTCTTAACATGCTTGAGGGCCTGCCTGTACCTCAGTGCTATTCCTGTTCAGTTAAAGTTTTCAGCTCTGATCTCTTGAACTTTCCAGGACCTTTTTCTCTGCTGAGGATAGTCCTAGACAACTGTCATGGTTAAGGTGTAAATCACGCAGCCCGCTCACTCACCCTCTTTCTTCCCCCCCCCCCCCCTTCAAAGGGAGGGAGAATGGGGAGAAGAATAGAAAGGGTGTAACTCCCATGGGTTGAGATAAGAACAGTGCAGTAACTAAGGTATAACACAAATCACTGCTGCTACCACCAATAATAATAATGACCAGGGAAATACAAGGGAAGAGG
>JASSUY010043133.1:0-11623 GCA_032466535.1 Forpus xanthops | reverse complement strand
TCTTCCTTCCCTCCTTCCCTCCCTCCCTCCTTCCCCGGCGGCTCTGGACGAGCTGAGCCCTCTGACAACCCCCTCCTGCCTCCCAGCGCAGCGGAGGGGAGCGTTAGCCCCAGCCCTCCGCAGTCTTAAAGCACCACAAAGTCTCCACAGTGGAAAAAAACAAGACCAATAGAAGGCGGCAGCGGAATGCCCTGCCTCTCAATAGTTGGCTGAACTGCGTCCGTTCAGCATCAGCTGAGTTGTATATGACTAATGTGTTGACAAGTCGTGTAGGGGGACTGGAGGAGGGGGCCCTTCTAGAAGGTCACAGCCCAGACAGGCAAGCGCATCAAATAATTGACTGGCATTCCGTGCGAAACTGAAAGAAAACAAAAAAATACATGCATCTACGTCTCCCTGCGCTTACACAGCTCCAGATACTGTTTGGCTTTTCATGTGTTTCTTTTCCTGTGCTAACAAAATTTGTCCCCCTGTAGTGTAAATTTCAGCCTCTCTAACTAAGAGCAATTTCTGTGCCTATTCCTTCTTCTTGTCTATGATGCAAAGGTTGATCTGAAAAAGAAAAGAAAAAAAAAAAAAAGAAAAATATTAAATGCAGACAGAGAAGAAAAAAAAAATCAATATTGGGATATATGTAACAGCATTAGGGCAACTGACTTTAAGCTGTAAGATGAAAAGCAAACAACAAAGCAATAAGGAATCTCAACCTGCAGAATCCCTAATGTGTTATCAAACAGGATCTCATTCACATCTGGGGGTCTTCATGGGACATTTCTTTTCCTTTAACCGTCTTATAGCACCAGGCATTGCCATGCTGTCAATACCCCATTTTGTTCACCATAATAAAACCTGAGAAAGGATGTCTCTCAAAAAGAAATTGGGATGAACGCATGCAGAAAGCTCAGCAACACAGCTGGACAGGGAAGAATATCTGCCTTGAGATGTTTCTAAAGCCATACAGAATGGAACAAAGCACTGTAAAAGGCCCTTCAGTTTCATTATTGACAAAACCAAAGTGGCACCTGAAACATAGTGAAAGCCATCCTGCAAGTGCTCAGTTCCCTGCATCCCATTGTGGCTCAGACGTCAGCTAGGAGAAACTGAAGCCCTAAAGTGAAAGTAGGAGAGATGAGGCAAATATTGGGCAAGGACTAGCTGCTTGTGGATGCCCCTAAGAAAAATATACGGGTAAATAGAGAAGCTGTTCAGTGGAAAATCTGATGCCATTGAAGAAAAATTAAGAGAGAAGTACAAATGTCTTGGGGAGGGGCAGCAGAATTAAGTTGCTTTTATTGGAAGTAAACTTATGTTAAAAACGACAATACTTTAATCTGCTTGTTTTGAAGACAGCTAGTAACTAGTAGAAATGCTTAAATATTGATTTGAGAACATTTTGAAGAAGTTCATGACAGATTTGTTCAGGCAGTTCTTTCAGAATTGCTTTGTTTCCAATTTTGAAGCTGAAAACATGTTTGAGTCTTAAGAGATACAATGCTATACCACATGGAATAAATATACTATCTTCTTATTCATTTCTGCTTCCTTACTTACATAACTCTGGTAGCCCTTGACAAATTTTAGTTTCATTTAAAGCAGTCTCAAGCAAGTTTCTGTACTTTTCAGTTTATTCAAAACAAAAACAGCAGCTGCAGGCTAAAACAGTAGGTCTTCAATTTGTTCTTCTGTGGCACCAAAAGGCAAAGGACCAACTTTCAGTGAGTACATAACCTTTTTTTAGCAACAGCCAGCTAACTAGGCAGCATAATCATAGTCCTGAGCTAGGCTTAAGGAAGGGAGGGGAAGACAGGACACAATTTTGCATAAAAGCAGGGTTCACTGGTTCTATTGCTCAGGAAATAACTTGACTGAAACCTAAATTAAACAATCTGTCAAAGTGGAGAAACACGACTATTTGATAACTTCCACACAGAATACATGAAATCAGTCAGGATGCTACTCTTCAAGTCTGAAAAATGAAGCATGACCAGACTTCAGCTGCAATCAAGGCTAGTTAAAGTCATCAACCAAAGAGAATTCCCTTTTATGTTTTGTTTGATGACCATAGAATATTCTAGGTAATGTGGCTAGAAATTATCAAATACTTCCTAAAACAAATTCAATCATTTTCCAGCAAGATCCCTCAATTAGAGTATGTACCTAATTCTGTCTTCTCTGGGGGAAAAAAAAAAAAGGAAAAAAAAAAAAATCCTATGCAACTGTTATTGCAACTGTGATTAAGAGTCAAAAATCTTAAAACAGGCTTAAATTCTTAGACAGGGTTTAAATCTTAGACTGGTTGACTGTATCAGGCTGATCATCTTTGCTTTCTGCAGCTAGCACTCAAATTCTGTGAAGAATATCCCTTGAAGTTAACAGAGAAATGGCAAAAGTACACATCACCCTAAACAGACCCCAGACACTTAACATTTCAGATTACATTACATAGCAGGAAGCACAAGAAGACTTTTGTATTAGGATCTCACTGAAACACCAATGCACTTGAGCCATCCAATGGAGCACCTAGAGCATCAATAGACTTTCTGACAATTCAGACCACAGGGTTGTCCCTTGAGCCACCAGCACGAAGTACATACAGAAATACCACTAGCATGATCAATCTGACAACAATTCCCTCAACTTCCAGTTGAGCGCATACAGAAAGGGTTAAATGGCAAGGTCTCTGAACCCAGAACAGTCTGCAAACCAATTTTACAATGCATGTACATCATGTACTAAGTGAGCAGATACTCAAGGAATGACCACAGCAGATCAATACACCAAATAAAAGACAGGTGCAAAGTGCCCTTGTGAAAATTAAGTAGGTTATAATGATCCATGGCTGAATGTTTCACATTTCCATATTGGAAGATGATGTATCTGATCTTCAACTTCTGTAACCAGTCTCGCAGTAAAATTCCTTTTTCAAAGAAAAAAAAAAATTAAATGGCCTGTCTATAATATGTCTGCATTGATTTAAAAAAACAAACAAAGGAATCTTCCAAGGAGAAACTGGACTGGGAGCAGCAGCAGTAATTGGTTCTATTCAGATCATGGGTGGTTTCATAGGCATTGGGCTTTAGGGAACTCAGTCAAATATCTGCCATTGAAGCATTCAACTATTCAAACAGAGCCCTTCATTGTCATTCAGGAGGCAAAAACCTCATTTGCAATTTCAGCTTTGAAAATGGTTTTAAAAGTACCTGAGGGAAGAAAGAATGGGAGGGAAGCAGAGAGGAAGTGAAGAGAAAGCATAGTGAGAGAGGAAGTCCTCAACAGTCAGAAGACCTGGGGAAAAAAAAAATAAAAATAAAAATAAAAAATGAACATGTGTGAAACCAGAATCTAAATGACTTTCTGGAAGAGGTGATACCTTGGCTCAGTTATCCCTCAGTTTCTAAATCATCATGTCTCCTTATAATTGACCTCTTTCCTTGAGTGAAGTCTTCTTGTCCATGTTCTTTTAGATTAGTTACTTGAAAGAAAAATAGTAGATATTAGTTTGTAGACTAGGTAAAGATAACTGCTAGGGGCTATCAACTAAGAAAACTAATTTCAGTTGTAAATTTATCTATGATTTTCGCTTTTTAGTAGGATTTAACAATGGGTTTATTCAAGTGTGAAGGGACTTGTAGTCCCAGTTAGCTTAAGAGTAAAATCAAAACAGAAGTACACCACCCTGGGATAATAGCAGGAAAGAAATAAAGCGTGGAACATTTCAGTAAGCAACTATTTTTCCTTCCTTCTAGTGAAAATATGTGAAAAGGCAACATGCAAAGGATTTGTGAATATTTTGCTGAAATAAATACCAGTCCTAAGCATTCAGATCTCAACCTTCTGAATCAAATATTTCCAGTCTTCTTTCTGATTCAAATCTATGTTAAAGCTGAAAATGACAAGTTCCATAACTCTTCCCCAAATTTTCAGGTGAACTAAAGCTTTGTCACTGTACCCATAATGAAGATAAACTCAGAGAGTGACAAAGAGACCAGGGGTTAAGCAGGAAAGAGGAGCAGAAGTGCCAAAGCTTTTCAGTAGTTTCCATCAGTCTGGAAACGGGAGAATCAAAAGCCTTGTGAGAACAGGTTTTCCTCACAAGACTTCATGCCCGATTTGATACTGGAAAGATTCAGATAAATGTTGAATGCTTGTCAAAACCAATTGCTAAACCTTCTGATATTCACTGGCTACCAAGCTTAATGCTTATAAGCTCACAGTCAGCCATTTTTATCGGAGCAGGCTGTAAAAATTAGATATTTTCCATGAGACACTCAGAATTTTAAAGCAATTTCTAGTTCTCTAAGTTCTCTAATATCTTCTATTATGAAGATATTAGTTGAAATCCTCTGATTTTTACTATGCAGCTATAGCATAGAATAATAGTATTCAATAATATGGAATATTCAAGATGGACAAATAAAATCTAACATTTGCATGCAGCTACCTGCAAAAGCATCTATACTATTGATACCTATCTAATCCACCCCCAAAATACAAGAGAATAAGTACAATTTGCTTCCCATACTTCATCTGAAGCCATTGACTACTCCAAGCTAATAATGTACAAGAACACTGTTACCTGGCAAAAAAACATGCTCTCTCGCATGACCTGTCCTTACAGTATACACACAATTAACCATTCAGTCTTGTCATGCTCATGAGTTAAAGCAGCAGCATCCAAAATAGTGTATAGATGGTTTAATACACAGCAAGCTTGAAAGAATAAAATTGATTTTTTTTTTTTCCCCTGACTGAAGCTACTCCTTTCTTCTGCAGCTGGTTCCTGGGGTTCCAGTAGCATCTGGAAGACATTAACAAGCAAAATTACCCCACTGGATCATTCTGTGAGCACAGAATCAGTGGAAAGAAGAATTTCTTCTAGATATTTGGTCAGAAGACTGAAGACCTACATGGATTCTCAGAGGTCTATTACTTTTGCCAGTGGGATTAGTCTCTCTTCTCTGCCCAGGTGAACTTATACACACATAAAAAAAATGACTGAACCATACTCTACTTACACCCACATAACAAACTGATAGAAACTGGTCAGCAGGTTCAAAAGGTATTAGAGAGAAGGAGGAGAGGAGCTGACAAAGACATTTCTTAGAAAACTGTGTTAGAATAAGGCATGTAAAACTCCAGTCTGTGGGAAGGATTTTGAACCCCTGTGTGTGATTAATATTTTCTGGAGAGAATACTAGATTTTTCTATTTAAAACAATATCATCAAAACAAGGGGCAGTGATGTTTTTATTTATTTATTTTTTGTGTTGTAGACATCTTTTTGCATTGCACCTTTCAAACAAACAGGAAAGGTAAGACTCTTGGCTGTTGAGAGAACTGACAGTCAAGCAAAGGAAAAGTATTCCTTTTTCTGAGGGGAGGAGCCAGGAGAAATCATTTTTCAGTCGTCACATCTTTATACAGACAAATTTGTTCCTACCCTGGAAAAGAGGAGAAGCGTGTAAAAACAGCTAAAGATGAAGGCCAGGAACATGGCACACAACATATCACACAACTGTCCTGGGAGAAAATCTGGGTTCGCACAGGGCAGAAAGGCTTCTCTTGGTGCTAATTGGTTCTCATCAGAGAAAGTAGCATAATATGACATAATAAGCACTATGGCACTGAAGATACCCATTTAAAAGTCTCCAAATAAAGTTGAGTTAAACTGCTTTGTATGTCTGGTGTATGTATAAAGATAAGACATTAAAGACCATAGCATTAAATTATTTTAATGCTAAGATATGATGGAATGACATATATATTGAAATCATAGACATAGCTATACCGCACAGGACATGTCTTAATGTCTTAGCACGAAAAGGCTGAGTCAAGAGTACTATTTCATTTCTAAATCTGATTTTCCATTATTTAGATTAGGAGTCAGGGCCTTTTAACAAGAGATCTAGGACTACTCTGGGTTTGAACATGGGCATGTATGTATATGGCCATATACATAGGTACTTCTTATTAAAATGAAATGTTGTGAAAAAAGGAAATTTGAAGAAATATCACAGCTTGAATAAGGCTTTTTTTTTTTTTTTTTTTTTAAATGAATGACAGTTTCAAAGCTCTGAAGACCTCTCTTTAATAATTGTTACAGTGCAATCCATTAAGTACTGTAATTATGTGGGAAGAAGGTTATCCCTGGTTCTGAGCCAAATCCTGCTATTACCTGCCCAGGATGCAAGTGGCTTATGCGAAACAGCAACCACATAAACAGAAGAAGAATCAAGCTACTGAGAGCCAATACCCCTCTGACCTGAGTCAATACATAGAAGGCACCAGGAAGAGCAGAGCTCACCAAGCCTCAAACACCACACAGTGTCCCCCATATTCTCATCTTCCTCACGTGGCTCCTACCTGCTTCCAAGCATGAATGAAGAGGGAACAGTTCTGCTTGCAGATTACTGGGAGAACATGCGAGCATGGCTCTTCCCAACCCTAGTGCAAAGGAGGGGACCAGCAAGAACAGCAGAACCACAAAGCATCGGTGGAGCAAAGAGGCACTGTTGCCAAGCAACAGCCTACCACGTGGGGGGCGTTAAAACGGGGAAAGGAAACAGATATAAATTGTATTTGCTCGTGTGGAGCAATGGTAGCCCTTCCATATGCTTTTCTTTCTGCTTCCACTGAGTTACAGGTGTGAATTTCATGGCAGGATTAGACCAAAAGTATTTCCTGCATCATGAGCTCCAGTCAGCTCCTCAAGAAGGTTGCAATGGGAAAACCGTAAGGAATACTTCATTTGCCAATTTGTTGTCATGGATAATACGTCAAGAACAGCAGCAGGTTGACATAGGTTCTTCAGACAACTTGCCCCAAGACTCAGGAATAAAAAAATAAAATTAGACCTTCCCCATTCACATATCTGCATCAGTGATTTTCCTTCTGGTGCACCATCATTTGCCTTAGAGAGAAACATGCACTGCATATGGGAGATGTTTTCCTTTATACTATAGAGAACTTCTATGAGTAGTGAGCCTCTATTATTTTCATATGAAGCTATTCTTTACATTCTGTGAGGCCATAAACATTTGATGTCATCACCTGCCATCAGAGGAGGAGACTCACAGAAGCTTTAGGCAAGAGGTATTCTGATGAAGAGGGGCCAATTAGGAGAAGGCATGGGAAATACAAAAATAAAAATTCCTGACAGCTCATGGAATGTAACCACATATACCGAAAGGACTTTCGCACAGGCCGACCTCAGGGATCCTAAACCCCTCTCTTCAAGGACAATCTACCACTAAAACAGCTGCTCAAGGCCATGCATAGCATTACACCTCTCTCCACACCTGGCAACCAGTTCCAGTTGTAAAGCCTTGCAGTACTCTGTCTCTTCTCTGGACAATTGGATGCTTCCAGGTATAGTCACAAAAAATAATTGTGGTTCTCCTCTTTTGTTAACCCTTTCTTGCCCATCCACACTTGACACATGTTATCACAGATTACCAGGAAACTGTGTTTACCCATCATTGTACAAATAATTTCAATTCTACAATGCATTTTCTATAGACTATCATCGTTCACATTTACAGGCAAAGGAAACAGAAAACCATGAAGGAAACTGCATTTCCATTTACTTTTGAGTACATAACACAAATTTTACAAATGCAGGTTGTTAACAGATAAGATAGATCTATTCCTTATGCATTCAAGTCATGATGTCATCCAGAGAAACACATAAGGTAGATAAAGCAGACGTTTTTCTCTTTCTCAGCCAAGTATCTAGGTCCCCTTTAATAGTTAAAATGGAGGAGTAAACATATTTAAGAGATTATTTCTCATGTCTTAAAGTGGCTGTCCAAAGTAGAACAGAAATTGAAGAACTTGTTCTTCTCTTTCTGTTTATTATGTGGAGAAGCTACAGTGACTCGCACCATAAACACTTTAAATTAAGCGAGATGAGCAATGTCCATAGCAGCCAACTGTTGCAAATTTTTAAATAGCAGCAAGCCCACAGGCAGGATTTGAAGGCAGCTAATGGAGAACTTGTCTTTTGGTGAAGAAATTCTTAAATGGAAGAGCAGAAAAGTACTTGGCTGTAAGTCTGGTGAACAAGTGGAAACTGATATACCGATTGAAGATGGAAAATTACTCCAGGTATTACATGGGAGAAGTTTGGTAGGGTAGTGTTATGAAGGACATTAGCAGTAGAGGAGAACAACATGTGACAGAGAAGAACGGTTTAACCTCTCCAGTGAAGGGTTTCACAGTAAAATGAAAGGCTGAGTAAATATGAGTGACAACACAAGTATGCTGGACTAGTATCATCACTGGTGACAACACATATGTAGTACTGTATACCAGTTCTGGGTTCCTCAGTCCAAGAAAGACAGACATTCTGAGGCAATTCTAGTGAAGGGCCACAAAGTTGGTTAAGGGATTGAAGAATCTGATACATAAGGAATGGGTGAGGTACCTGGGACTATTTAGCCTGGGAAAGAGAATGCTCAGAGGGATCTTAATTGATGTGTAAAAATAACTGATGGGATGGTGTAAAGAAGATGTAGCCTTACCCTTGTCAATGGTATCCAGTGACCAGATAAAGAACTAGATGATCTTGAGGTCCTTTCCAACCCTAACTATTCTATGATTCTGTTAAAAGGCAATAAATACAAACAGAAAACATAAAACTCCATTGAAACAGAAGATTGTGTACATATAGGTATACACAAATAAAAATTATTTATATATTAATAAGGGTAGTTGAAAACTGGGAGAGGTTTCCCACAGAGTTTGTAGAGTCTCCATCCTTGGAGGTATTCAAAACCTGAGAGGCCACAATCCAGAGCAACCTGCTGTAGTAGTTAACTCTGCTTAGGGCAGCAGAATTTATCAGATATTGCAAGGTAACCTCTTGGATTCTGTGTCAAAACCACTGACTTCATTCTCCACAGAGAAGATGGTCTAGGTCCAATGCAGTCTGGTGCTGTGGTACTTCTCATTCATTTTCCTTGGTTGATTTGGGGCTTTTCTTGTTTCCTTTTTTTTTTTTTTAGATACAGCAACATTTCAAGAGTGGTCTCTTCATCACCAATACTTACTTTTAAATAACAGTGGCTCATTTTAAAAGCCTACATTTACCAACAGTTTGCATAGAGTTGGGTTTTGCCTAAGTGCTTATAAAGCGACTGCTACCAAGTAAAAAACATTAATACCCTCACAAGAGATAAAATGAGTAAAATGAGCTTTCCTACCTTACCTGAAAAGTTTAGTGGAGTGGAAAGTAGGTGGAAAATGCATTTTTGCCACTACTCTGAAATAGTTCTTCCAAAACTACAGTCAAAAAAATCCCACCATACCACACCACGCATCAGGATACAGAGGTGATGGGCAGCCCACGGTCATACAAAGGGGAGGACCTTGATATTTGACACATGTCACAGAATACTAACATTTCTCTCCAGAGAAAATAAATAGGGATGCCTGTTTTGTACAGTTATCACATCTTTGCTGATTCATCTCTTCTTTAAGCACATTATTTCCTCTTTCCCTACCTTGCACTCCTCTCACACAGAATTCCTTCCCACTTCTGTCACTTCTGCTGTATACATATATGGATCCTGACTGTTTCTGCTATCTCCTTCCTTGAAGTGATACAACCAGAATACAATGGGCTTTAAGCATATTTTAGCCGAACACTTAACTAGACATCTTCAAAAGATACACCTGCCTTGCATAACATCTCTCTTTCTGACACAGCAATATTGAAAGAATAACTTCTTTCTATTTTGCTCTCCCTGCTTTCGCCCAAGACATGTATATAAAAAAAATAAAGTTATGCTTAATTGGTTATAAGTCAATAAACAGATCGAGATCTCCTACAAAAATAGGTTTATTAAAAAAAAAAAAAAAAAAAAAGCCAAAGAAAATGCTAGATGCTGAGGAAAGAAGATACTCCTCAAGGGCAATACATGCATATGTTCACAGGATATGATATAAAACTAGTATGATATAAAACCAGTATTTTATTTCACTTCACTGAATACTGTCTTGTTTTCCTAATCAGCTACTCATTTCAGTTACTGCTGCAAACGTATTTCAAAACTGTTTCACTGACTTTCACTGGCTTTTGCATTTTGGTAGAAGTTTAAGGCTGATCAAAAAGTTATTTGACATGATACCTCCTTATTGGAAAAAGCAAAATTCAGTACATTTGTAGCATTCTGCAGCATGAGTTCAAAATTACTATAGTTTCTTCATTAGCATATCCAAATTGCAATAGCAGTTGAGATAAAGAAAACCTATCAGATTTCTTTTCCTTTTTCCACATGAAGTTTGGGTTTATTGTCAGTTTAGAACTCAACAAAATTATAGCATGTTAGCATTTGTCATTAAATTACATTTCTAGTTTTAAATAGTTCTGATTCTCACGCCAAGATCTTCATTTAGCGTGTCTGTAAGGACAGGCTTTTTAAGTTTTCTGTATTTAGATTTTCTTCCTTATACATACAAAAAGAAGTCTAGTGATCTCACTTTGAACAGATGATTGTCAAAGACCATGGCACACACAGATCTCTGCACTTGGAATTTTTAAGAGTGATCAGCAGCTGTTTCAGGTCATGACTGATGGGAGCTGGCAAAGCTTTGTGGGAAAATGACAAAATGCCTACATGTGTATAGTCACCTGAAGCGTTACAGACTTTTGACATAAATAATAATCAGATACCCCAACAAGATTGACAAGACAGGAAAGGGGTTGGGGGGGGGGGTGTTTGAGGGAGATCTCATTTGTCATCAACAGTTAATATTAAGAGGTGTGTTCTCAACAAATCAATACTAATAATGAAACAGAATTTTCCTCCATGCCTTGGAAGTCTGCCCTAATCGTTTCTTGTACCCAATATCTTCCACGAGTGCAATAAATATTTTTAAAACCTAATTCTAAATTCAGTTTCTTGGAAGATATATTTATAGAAGGATTAATAGGAAACTGTTAGATAGAATGCACCATAAATAACATGCACAGCTACCCACATACAACCTTTTAAACACATAGGAGAGCAGAAACTAAGACCTTCCACATATCGTATAATGCAAATACTAGCTTTCTTCCTAATGCTGGGTGACAAATGCCATAGAGTTTGCTATGTCTTCTGTTTCAGAAGAGCGTGTTCTTTCGCCAAATGGAGATGTGGTGGAGGGGTACACGATGAAGGGGACAGAGACGGGACACACGACGGCGACAGGGGAAGAAAACGTCCTTAGGAACCTTTTCCCACCCACCCGGCCTCCCGCGAAGGTTGTTCTGCTGGTTGTACAAATACTGGTAAGTTATGGGCTGTCACTTGGCTAGGTAAGCGAGTTGAAGCGATTACAGAGCAATTTCAGCCGTCTCCCCACGGCTGCCCGCAGCCAGCGCGACGCTTCGCACACAAAAGGCACAACCGCGACCCGCTCCCTTGCCCGAGGGGGAAAAGGGAAGGAGCCCCGCGGCGGGGGGCGGCAGCGCTCACCATGCGAGATGCTGTGGAGCAAGGCGACGGCCAACATCCACATGCCCCCGCCGCTCCCCAGCTCCCCGCTCCGGGCTCGGGCTCGGACTCGGGCTGGGGCTCCGGCTCGCGCTCGCCCTCGCCAGCCGCGCCCGCGCCCTCGACCGCGACCGCGGCCACGGC
>JASSUY010043132.1:0-16855 GCA_032466535.1 Forpus xanthops | reverse complement strand
TTTTCCCCGGGACTGGGGAAGAAAGAGGGGGGGGGGGGTGCACAGAACTGTTTGAGGGGGGCCTCAAACTACGACAGATTGAAACTTTGACAGGAAAAGAGTATTTGCTGTGCTCTGTTCTGATGAAAATCCTTGCAGTGAGTCTTAACTGATGGCGCTGATAAACTTGAGTGAAACAAACTGGTGAAAATAGTTATTTTCACTGCAATGCTTTCCGTCACCCAGCTTTTCTAAACCCGTTCTGTACTTTGGCTGTAAGGCAAGTAGTGTATGTTTTTGAAATGGAGGTTGGACCTTATGAATATGTTGCAATCATGTTTTGAAGATTAGACACCTAAGTAAATTCTCTTCCTTCAGTAAAGATTTTTAACATTATCCAGGTTCCTGTATCTTTATGATCGTTGCTCAAGTTGGCATTACCAGTCAGAAAGTGGTTTATTGGAAAGGGTTCATTTCAAAGGGTATCGTTCTTTTCTTTCTGATTTATTTGGTCATGACTTTCTTTCTTGCTCATATCAGCATTTAAATGGGTTCATTTCTGTTTTCCATAGCAATACTTTAAAAGCATGGATGGTCTCATTCCCTTCTCAATCCAGATCAATACTGAAGTGACTTCTGTTTGGTAGTAGAGTCAATATCACCAGGCCCAGGTAGTCAATACCACCAGGCCCAGGTACATTATCATATGCTAAATAAAGCATACCATGCAAGTTTTGTAGCGTTAGCTAATGTATTGTAACTCAGCTAATCAATAAGTTGTTCCAAATATACTCCCAAACTGGTATTTAGGACTTGAAGAATGTGCTGGTGCTTTGCAGCATATACATGAAATGTGTGGGGGGTTTTTGCCTTGCAAAGCCAACGAACTCTTTAGAAAATGGCTATTTTGTGTAGTTTCATATGCAGTTGGCATTAGTTTGCAAAGCATGTGCAACATAGATGAGTCATTAAGATTTTGAAGTTTAATCCACTGGAGGAGGAAAAGAAAGCAAATTATATAAACCCTTGCAGCAATAAATATTTTATTTTGCTTCTGTTGTGTTAGTCAATGACTGTAAGCGATACAAATTAGAACTTCTATTCTTTGCTTATGCAGCTGCTGCTTTTGCATGTTTCGTTCACAAAGCTTTTGCATGAAGCAGCAAGCTGACACTTGCTTTGTTTTCTATTCATTTTTCTCAGAGCTCTGGATTGGGATAAAATAGTCTATGAACCATGTTTGAATCTGAAAACTACACCTGATTTCTGTAAGCATGGGTCCAACATCAGTACATCTCCATACTGGTTTGATCTGGAAAAAATCAAAGCAGTTTAAAAAGAGGATGGTACCATTAGCCCTATTTTATGCTTATAAAAACTGAAGCAGGTTTTGTAAACTCTTGTGTCCTACAGTCTGTTAGGCAGTATCACCTGAATTTCACTGGAAACTCATAGAACCATAGGATAGTTAGGGTTGGAAAGGACCTTAAGATCATCTAGTTCAAACCCCTCTGCCATGGGCAGGGGTACCTCACCCTACACCATGTCACCCAGGGCTCTGTCCAATCAGGCCTTGAATGCTGCCAGAGATGGAGTAGTTGTAGTGTTTAGTCTCATTTTCAAGATATTTCTTATAACTAGGAACATGAACCTGCAGCACCTGAGTTCTGTTGCTGATTCTCTCAATGACTTGTGAAGCTGGTCAACACTTCTGAGCCTCAGAGAGGTATAAATTAAACACTGTTAGCTTCACTGCAAGAATTAACTGATGTTTGGAGTTGCTAAAGTACAGTGAAAAGAACCTCGATTAAGCCTTATCCTTCCATATTTAATATTAGCAATATTAAGTGTTCCTTTTTTTGAAATGAAAGATGTTTTTCCTCCATGTATATGGAAAGTCTGATAACCTTCTATTCCGTTCTTTCTAGTAATCATCAGTTTAAATTCTAAAGGAAGCTAGTAGGGACAAATAAACAAATAGAATCTCAGAAATATGTAAGATAAAATATGTGAAAGAAGTATCCTCATAAATTTAAAATAATGAATTTATTTAAAATTTAAATGTGTCTGAAAGATCAATGAAACTTTCTGTTACTGTTTTAGAAATAGCTTTTATATTCTTTATCTTTCATCTCCTTTATTTCAACACGTGATGAAATACATTTAGATTTATATATGGATATCTCATCTGTCAATCTATCTGATTGTGCTTTGAAGATTTCTATCAGTCTGCTTTTCCAGTACCTTGTAAATCATTACTTAACATTAAGCACAACTTTCCCAGATATTCTTGCTCCAAGCATCTGTGTTCCAATCTGCTGTAAGAAATGGGAATCCTTTAACTGCCTATCATGGATCAAACCTCCAAAAGAAACTTTGGCCTTAATTTCCTATTTACTTAGATGCAATTATATTAGTCAAGCTTCACTCCTTTTAAAAGAATGAGCTGTTTATTGACTAGGCTAGCACCTATGCTGGAAACAGCATTAAAAAAAAAGCACAGTTTAATATTGCTCAAGTTAACTCTGTATTTTGAGGTGATTTTTATCAGGGCATTTTCTACCAATTCTGACTCTTGTTGCAATTTTATTTTTTGACATTTATTTCTTCTAATACATTTTACCAAAGAAGCCAATGCTGTTATTTACATGCTGATATATATTGATTAATATTTACACATTCAAGTACTGGTATAAAAGACTTGAATACAGATTGAAAGAGCTATTCTGCATTATTTCCTCTTTATGCACCCTAATCTAGATATCTGAAGTAATTACATGCCTTTATCTGTGTTCATGATAGATTTTTATTATATCAAAGTGGCAGAGTGGCTGGAAATGAAATTTCTCACTCAACAATTCATTCAGTGATTACTTCTCTGAGAAGTTGTAGCATTTTCCCGAAAAGTGCGTCAAATTATTCCATAAGGAGTAAGCACATTTCTGGGAGGCAAATTACTCTAAATTTAGGCCTTTACTCTCAGAATCAAACTGAAAGAACTAGTCTGTCAGTACTGCAATGTGATGAATATACTTTTCACCATAAATCCAGTATTTCCTTTGCCCTTAGCAAAGAAATAAGGATTTCGCAAACAATGAAGAAACCCCATCTGTTTCAGAAGCACAGGAGGGGCAAAGCTACATGTGTCCTCCTTTATTTTCGTTTTCCTTTGGTGAAAGGGAGTGAAGGGTTTTAGGGAATAGAATAGTTTCCTTAAGGAATGAGCAGACATTGTGGTGGTGGAGGGAGGGAGAAGAGATTGAGGGGAAGCACAAAGTGCTGCCGTTGGAGAGGGCTGAGGCAGCTGAACCAGGGTGATACAGATTTTTCATTATCAGAAGCAATTCCTCCAGCAAGAACAGCATGGGACTTCATGAAATGTTTTTGAACTTGGATTCCTGATAGGAACACGTTACATAACATGTGCTTTGTGAATGCTGGCAACCTACAGAAAGGCACAGCCAGGAGTAGTGCGCTCAACTGCTTGTTTTTTTCCTAAGACAAAAATATATCTGGGCCATGCATTAAACAGACAAGCCTATCTGTACCCTGCCCCTTCCATCAGCAGAAACCTAGTTTTCATCACAGATTAATAAGCAAAACCTTCTATCATTTTACTGTGCTTCCCACAGCCTTTTGCTAAGAGTTAACAATGCTCCAAGTCAACATTGCCATGGTGCTTGAAGCGCCTTGGTGTGTTTGCTCACTTGAAAGAGTTTTGGTGATGGGGTAAAAGAGGTTTTTAAGCTACCACTGTGTACAGCCTCAGGAACTTGGGGATGGTTTTGGTTATGTTTGGTTTGAAAAGAATCTGTTGGGGAGCTTTTACTGTTACTTTTGTCTTTTATTTTTATTATATTTGGGTTTTTTTAAAGAAGGGTTTATGTTATATATTCCACTGTCTCCTGAAGTGATTTTTTTTGTATCATTTGCTGTTAAGGAAATATGGCCAAGTGCTGAGGAATTCTAATTAAGCAGGCTCAGCTGGAGTGAATAGCTGGAGGATTTCACAATACCGGTCTGAAATTATTGGCAGGCTCAGCAGACAGGGAAATTCTTGAGTTTTGGGGCTTTACCATGGTGGACACGGCCACTAAATCTTACTTATTTGTTTTCAAGTCAATGGGTTTGTAGACCGTGTTATTTCACAACTACTGTCAGTGGTTGTTCCTCTTTTTTACTTTCTCTTCTGTCTAAAAAAAAATGTAATCTTAACCAAGCAAGCAGAACATCTTCCACGTTTCTAGGAGAAGTGTTTATAGGATTAAACACCATAGAATTTAATTGGGTTCAGATGTCTTCTTTATGAGGAAAACTTTGGTTCATTGTTCTTGGAGGTAGTGGCAATCCTGCTGAGCCTTTTCTGTGTGGTGTGTCCCTCAAAAACAAGTTAAAATTTCTCTGTGTTGTGTAACTCTCTAGTTTATATGGTAAACACTTTTCTGTTTTGTTTTCCAAGGACCGTCATTCCCTGCCTGCCTAATCTACCATTGCTAACAAAAATGACAGTAATGAACCAGGGAGGAGCAGCCCTCTCTGGCCATTTTTTTCACCCAACTGGGTAAACACGTGTGTTTTTCCCTTTGCCTTTTCTCTTTTCTCCTTATTTGCTTCAAGGTAAAGAAACCATTTGTATGCTGCACTAAGAAACAGTGATTGAGAAGTGGAAGCCCATACGTCTCTCTTCAGCAAGTGGGCATCTCTTTTCAGTATGATGTTTGGTGAAAGGAAGCTTCAGAGCTGCAGGCCAGCTGCCAGAAATGTCTGATTTCCTTTCCACCCACTCTTATGATCCTCTGTTTTGGCAGTGATTACCGATGACCACAGCTGTCATGCTAGGTCATGGGAAGCTGTCAAGTAAGGTAGTACAGGAGATGTACAAGGCCCAGTCCTTGATTTGTGCTGAAGAATAGGTTCCTAAATCAAATCTGGTATCACGTAGCAAATGAGCATACCACAGGAGGCAGTGTCAGGTTGATTTCATCTTGTCATTCTGGTTTCTTGAGAAGGTGGGCAAACTTCTTCACAACGTTTTTATAACTGCTGATATCCTGACAAATGGAAATGGGCTGTAATTTAGTCAGAATGGATGAATATTAAGAATGGGTAAGTACTTCCAGACAGCTCAAACAAGAAATGATGCTCTGGGTTGCTCTTGCCCAGTAAGTATGTAATAATACAGGGCAACTCCAAAATCAATGATCAGAACAAAATTGTTCAGGTGGTTGTGCTGCATGCAGCACTTTGTGCGGGTGACCAGCTGTCGCATTACGGATGTGCCTGAAAATCACCACAGAACTGCAGCCTTCAGTTCAGAAAATGATGGATACTGTTGTCAGGGACATAACTTCTATAAATATGACTTGCAGTCGACATAAGGTTGTATTTTGTTAAGATTCACATGTTCAGTGCCAAGTGTATAAATGTCACCTGAAGAGGTAATATTTTGCTATGTTTTATACTGTTATGCCAGCTTCATAATATGCTTTTTGTTGTAGCATCTATTCCTCTTCTAACAGCATATTAAATAACATGGGTAAAATCTGTTAGGTGTTTGTTCTTTATGCCTTTCTCCAAAAGGGGAGGTATTTGCAATGGAGTGTTTGTTTAAAAAGCACACAAGAACAGGTTGTTTTCTGTTTCCCAGAGAAAAAAGGTCAGGCTTGAGAGACAGAAGGTCATAAATGCTGCAATTGTCCATTGTTTTTGTGGGGGTTCATTGCAGCTTTAGGCTGGCACAACCAAGGAACTTACCTTCAAAATAGCGCCAGGGAATGTGGATGTAGGTAACACTGATTTCCTTTGGTTCACATTTAAGATGACAGGATCTGATCCTTGTGGTCTTGCTCCACTTAGAGGGATGATCACCTTAGCAAGTCCATCTGCACTTCATTTGGTATGATTTATTTTAGGGCAGCAAACACAATTTCAGTTGTTTTTCCCTTTATTCTCACAAAACACCTATGGCCTTGTAACAAATCCTACAGAAAATTAAAATGGATTCTATTAAACTCTTACACAAGGTTGGAAGAAAATTCCATGAACCCCCTGGACGAGAGCCAGTTTCTTTACAGATTTCTCCTATCCAAACCCGGCAACTAATGACTACTTTCACAAGGCTGGGGAATCCACAGCTACAGCTAAGAGGGGTAAAAAATGTGTAATAAATAAACAGGTCTATCCACAACTTCTTCCTCAGGAAACCAGCATGGGAAGCACAGGCATTTAGAATGACAATCCAAAGTGTTTTGCCAAAGAGAGACTTTCCAAAACAGCTCTAAAAATGGCTACAGTTTCCTTGAGCATTCATTTTAATAGCATTATAGCCTCCACAACTGTTTAAATGTTAATTCGATTGTTCTCATGCTGTCAGCTGTATCTCTTACAATCATACAAAGCTTTAAACCCATGTAAGTGATTCTCAAGAGAGAGTGATGGACTTCAATGAACACTGATGGCCATGCACCCAGCTACCTTCCAGTCTCCATTCCTTCAGGTACAGTCCGGTTTGGGGCTATGGCAGAAGCTTCATTTGTGCAGAAAGCTTTTCATACCTCTTCTGTGTCTAGAGCACTCAGGAATGAATATGCTTTCTCTCTTTGAATAATGGCTGAACTCCTGGTGGAAAACAAGGTATTTAAATAACTACATTTCCATGTAGAATATCTCATGATTTCAATCCTCAGAGACCCTAAGCTATCTGAGCACATATTTATAATCAGCTTGGTGAATACTCTCTCTGGCTATTTATCAGCTGTGAGCTTATGTTTCCATTTTACAAGAGCAACTTTATAATGTAGAAATATGGTATGCCTTGTCATTAGCAGAATTCCTGGGTGTTTTTTTTTGTCTCCAAGAACAGAAAGTTCCCAGAACAGGACAAACCTTCTTTGTGTAATCTCATATACTTTCTTCTATTTGCTTTGTTGTCTTGGACTGTGGAACAGAATTGCTGAGCATGAAAGAATTTCTGTACCTTGCCCTCACTACCATATTACTGAATTTAGCTCTAAATGTATTTGCAACTGGAAGGACCTGTGTCCATGCTGTTGAACTACACTCAAAAACCCCCAATTGACTTTTGAGGGCAGACTCTGGCCTATACTAATTCCTAAAATGTGGCTAGGAATTAGCTGTAACCTGGCACTCTCCCAAATACTAGCTGACCCAGACTAAAACCACATCAGAGCTTCAGGGCTGCTCCACTACTTTAACTGGAAAGGCATCCGAAGTTGGCTAATCTACCAGTATATGTGAAGCCCTTAGCCATAGACAGACCCATCTGTACTTGTCAAAGAGAGGACTCAAGCCCCTTAAATGAGGCTCACATGCATAATCCGCTATTGTCCTATTCTAGCACGATATTTTATGTGCTTGGTAAGGAGGAAGTGTTAATTAAAAACTTCTTCTAAGAATCACTGATTTTGATAACAGGAACTGTTGTGAAATGTGGATTAACCCAGGCTTTTAGGATGTGATAAAATATTCAATGAAAAACCTTACTAGAAGTGCATAAAATTCTACTTGTTTGTATCAAAGTAGACATTCGACTAAAGTTAAATGGGTGGGAATTTCTGTTTAGGCCTGCTTCAGTAGTTTGACAGACACCTGGAGTAGGATGTGGGCCAGGTTTAACAGAAACAGCTTAACACGTTGCAAAGAGTCTTCTGCTAGGGTTAAGAACTGGATTAGAAATGTCTGGATTTCTCATGAAGGAGATATCAGTCATGAAGCTTTATTCCTTTGGCTTCCCTCAAGAGTCCGAACATATCTGATCTCCAAGGAGCGCTGCTGACTCAGGCTGCTGCAGGAAGGCGTCAAAGGCCAGCCAAGGAAATATCTGACCTTCACTTTGCTGCTGGCTGTAACTTGGGTTTTCCTGCCTGGAAGAGAGGTGGTGGGCAGGGATAGCTGGGGAGGAAACAGAGACTAGAACCATTGACCTCAATCTAAACACAATACAGAAAAAGACAATAAACTCCAGCAGAAAAAACACAGGAGTGATTTACCTAGGAGGAAATGAGAATATGAAATTATTTCAAGTAACTTCAGAAAGTGTAATAGAGGATATCTATTGAAAACACAGAGAAGACTGCTGTCTGTAGCCAGTGAGTCCTGTGACACATAGAAGTGTTGGATATCTACTATATAACCCCTATTTTATAAACTGTTAAATCCGTGAATGCTGTGGTATTATTGCAATTGTGCATTCATATTTTTTGTGTCTGGAAAAGTAGGAAGATTATAAACAGTAATAAATTCATCTTAATTTATCTATTCATTTGAATATCCATTCAATGTGGCAAAATTTTAAGCCAAATTGTCCATTGTTGACAAAGATTTTTAATGTGGGTCACAGTAACCTGTGATAAAGTTTCCCTCCTTGAAGGTCTGCTTTACCCATTTTATGTAACACTACTACTACTCCTCCTCCTTCTTCTATCTTCTCCTATCTCCATATATCCAGAAATATGTTGTGTTTAATACAGAGAAATGCATTTATGTGAACTGCCAAAGCCATTTTTTTTTTCTTTCCTTTTCTGCAGAGCTTGCACAAGTGTCTCACCTTGGCTTTAAGTGTTCACAAGACTTCAGCACTTGGTGTTTGTCCTTACTGGAGAGTGAGAAGACCTTTGTGCAGACAAGCTTCTTTTTAAAAATAATGGGAAAGCAGCTGGAAACTGAGTTTGTAACAGCTCAAGGACAGGTTATAAATAGCAATTTACAGAAACACACTATGAATAGAAATGTTTTGACTTTTATTCATTACAGAATTATATTATATTGACTGTGGTTTCTATGTACCAGAAGTATATAGTATATCTTTACTTTCTGAGATACAGAGATCAATTAACGTAAGTTAAGGGCAATTCTTATACTCTAACTGTGCCTTGGCTGACTGACAGCACTTACGCATGTGGAGAAGACAAAGCACTAGAATTTAGGTCTCTTAAAGGAATTGTGTCCTATCAGATGATGGTTAAATAATGGAAAGTATTCTCTTTCCAGTCTGTTCAGTTTGACATTTTTATAACTCTTAACTCAGACTAAATCTTCATGCATTTTGAACATGGAAAAATAGATATTCTTTGTTTTTTCATTAAAAAGGAAGTCAAAAAAACATCTTTAGAGTAATTCCTTCTATAAGAAAGGAACAAAAAGAACCAACTTATCAATTCATCTTCCCCCACCCCATGCAAGCTAAAACTAAACCTTACCAGCACAAATTTATAATGAAAATGAAAATGAATTTTACCTCTTTCTCCTTATTGATGCCACATTGCCAAGTAATTGCAATTTTTTCTTTTGTGTGTGCTAAGGACACTGTGCTTATATTCAGTGCTGTGAAAGAAAATTGGGTAAACTGTGTTTTGCAATGTTGAAAGCAGTTCTTCTTTCAAGGAAACTAAGAAATTTTGTCAAGTCAACAGTTATGACTAAGAGTGCCCAAGGGCAAGGCACACTAAGTAAAATGATAACGGTTGTAAGCTGCTTCCTTTTCTGTCCAAAGCACCCTAAGGAATGTGTCTCCAGAACATACCATGTAACATGGGTAAAGGAAGAACACACTCACTTCCTGCTCCGTACACGTCTCACTGTTCCATACTTTGGCATATCTTTTCTTTATTCCCTGTACTAATACTGCAAGTGACTGAACACATGGTAATATATCTTATCATATCAATATTTCCTTAATGTTAACAATACTGAGCAATGACCTTGTAAAATGGGGAACTGAGAACAGCTTTGAAAAGGAATTATTGCTAGGATTAACTCTCTGTTGACTGGCCAAGAATGGAAGAGGGGCTTAACATTTTCTTTTTGGCTGGTTCATTGTGTATCAAGATTACAAAAAGCAACAAAAAGATATACTTTATGAGAAACATTGTCTCCTTTAAGTTTTTTCTTTGTTTGTTTGTTTCCAATCTTCTGAATTTAGGAAGACCAAGACACCAAATGCAGAGAAGTTTTGTGACAAAGTGGTTTAGGTTCAGGCTCTCTATGGATTTAATTTCATTGAGCAGTTCACTGTCGTCCAACTGTCTTTAGACTTAAGGTAGTCTTTTGGTGCCCATCAGGTTTGTAGAATTTAGTGAATGGTTAAACCTAACTTTCTGAAAATGAGCATGTCAAGTGTGACATTATGATTAATTTGAAAGTCTTCAGAAATTTCTCATTTTTTTTTCTTTTAGAGATAATAAGGTTATTTTTCACCTTTGTGAATGCCCTTGCCTCTGAGTCCTCATGCAAATGAAGGCTCACTAGTAGGAATATTTCCCTAATTGCAGGGTGACATAATAAATAGGGGATGAGGAATTTCTCAAGCTGTTTGTGTTCTGGTTCATAGGTCTGTAGTGTTACATTTTTCTTGTATACTCTGGCACCATTTGCTAAGGAAGTATGCGTCAGTTAATGGCAGAATTAGCTGTAGCAGTGTGGCAGGCCTGTGATTATATACTTTAGCTGCAAAACCATCACAGATGTAGCCCTGGAGCTATACCTAGAGGCAGATGCAGCATCTATGGCATCTCAGTGATGCATGCTTGAGCAGGAGGGAGGTGTGCTGTGAATCTTCAAGAAAGGTCATGTTTCAGCAGATCATGTGCCTTACAGTGGGATCTAGGTGGATATGGCAAGTGTGTTTGTTTGAGAGTCTGTCTTAAAAAAAAGGACCCAAATCAAAATACAGAAGGCATGTACTTCCAGTAAGAAATGAGAAAGTAGAGCTATGTACCAGATCTTCTTCTATGTTTGCCTTTCATGCTGTGAAATATGTAGAAATATGTAACCTCAATATGCAGTCTGTACAGGCTCAACCTGCTCAGTATTTCAAATGGTGAATGAAAGGCTGTATCACAAGCAATTCCTAGAAAAGATAAAAGCAAAATGACCCAACTCTAAAGGAACACCAAGTGGAGAATTTAGTGTTAAATGGTGAGAAGCTAATGCAGTCATGCAGCTGGAGCGGTGGGCTGGGTATTGTGTGCATAACCAGGGCTTCTAATGTTGTTTTATTCTTCTTAAAACCTCTGGTAGTGCTGAACAAACTGCGTTGAGTACATTCAGCTTTATTTTTGTTGTAACTTTCTGCCTCTGGATAATCTAAAATTAAATATCCTGTGGATTCAGCTATAAAAGCTCAAACTGTAAATCAATCCTAGCTGTGCATGTAAGAGAAACCTTCTTGTAAACTGAACATCCCACTGCTACAGAGCAGCACCGGCACTTGCTGTGCGATGTTTGGTCTGCTAACAGACTGCAAGAGAACAGGGAGTAGGTGGGGACCTATTGGGATACATTGGAAGCATAATGGCTTGTAAACACTTGCAATAAATAATACATACCCAAGGTGATATTCTTTCTAATGAAGATTTTAATGGTTTCTTTTCCCCAGTAGGAGACTTTAGGACTTCTAAATAGAACCACAGAATGAATTCTTTGTGCTGCAGCTGTATCTCTCCAGTCACTTTTTTGTTTTCTTCTTGCCTGTCCCTTATTGCTGGCTGCCACTGCTTTGCTCTGCCTCCAGCTGTGAGGGCAAAGTTTACAGCGTCTTCAAAACCTGCACTTTGTGTTCTTTGGTTGGGGTAAAGCTTGATGAGGCACAAAGCGAAGTGCCTCCCAGGCTCACTGCAATGCCCTAGGCAGCAGGGAGAATATTCCTGTGACTCAGCCCTGCTCCCTACACCAGGCATGAATCAAGAACAGAAGAATGAAGATTGCTTCTGCAGTAAGGTGCTGTTAAAGGCTGACCTGGTGGCATGATGAAGATCAGCTGTATAACTGTTCAAACAATTGTTCAAGATTACTTCAGACATTTCTATATGGAAGCAACGTACCCTTGGAGAATCCATGCTGCTTACATAGCTCATCTTTGTCTAGATCTTTTGTTAAATAAAAATGCATTTATTTTTTTTATTCCACCCACTTCAAAAACAAGCAAACAAACAACAATGTTCCAGAGGTGCCCTGTGCGATGGAAACAACTTCATGTTCTTCTTGCTAATCTGTAATATCAGAAAATCTGTATAGTGGTTTTCTATCAAAGTGCTTTATGTTAAAATGCAGTCCTCCTGGGAGATGATGCCTAGCCACATTTAAATGGTTAAGAACTGCATTTTTAACTGGAGTTAGAATATTTCCTAAAGGAACCTACAGTCTGGGATAGAGACCAGATGTACATTTAAGATGGCTAAAATGGAAAGTCCAGATTTTTTATTGCACATGCCATTCGGAGTGCAAGATGAAGTGTGAATGAAGAAGCATGTTGGCATGGCAACAGCAAACTTAATTTAGTGCAATGGGTTTTCATTCTGATCTGAGAAAGGAACTATTTGTCCTGAGAGTCAGCTTGTAACTCTTAAAACTTTTAAAAGACAGCAACTTCTCTTCCCTAAAGGCCAGCAATTGGAGAGATGGATACTCCAGACATCTTTGGCCTATTAAAGAATCTAATTATTCTAATGGTGGTTGCTTTGGCATGGATGTGAAAAAGGAACTACTTCAATAATGCATCTGTTACTCACATGATGACCACCTGTAGGCAACCTCTTGAGCATAGGGTCTGTCATTTTAGTAAGGTATGTGACTTTTGTAGAACTGTAAGACATACCTTGTAAAAAAATAGTGTCAATTACAAAAATTTGGGGGTTAGAAATTCTTTTCTTCTAAAGCTATGATGAATCCACACTTATGTCCCAGTTTACAACTATTTAACTGAAAAGACCTAGAGAAGAAACAGCAATGAAAAAGCAAGATGTTTTCTAGATTAGTTTATTAAGGCTGGAACTAATGGCTGATAGCTTAAACTGCGTATTTGGTGCCAAGTATTTGTTTTTGAAGGATGTGCTCGTTTTCCTTTCAAGATTGGCTGCTCTGGATTCCTGTGAGTGGACCTGACTGCACAAGCTACAATCAAAACGTTTGACTCTCTAGTACCACCTTCTTCCACCTCATCAGTCTCCATGGGAAGAAGCAAATCTACAGGAGCGGAAGGAGGAATGCACCGCTTACTTACAGGAAGAAATAAGAAGCACCACAAATCCTAATAGTAACTTTAATCTTCCAGGATTTGCAATTCACCCTCTGGACTAAAGATACTTGAAGATATCTGGCTAAGGGTAAGGTATAATCTTCCAGAATGAATGGAAGATTCTAGATGTGACTCAGAGACTCACCATGGAGAGGACTAAGGTCGCCCCACTGGAAGACAGGCAAAGCATAGACATCTGAGTGCACTTTGTGTGTTGTTTTCACCTTGTTTTTTTATAGATGTCTGCATAGTACAGTAGGCAAAATGATTTGTGCTTATTAAGCGCATATACACTGAAGGGAATAAAACCTTCTGCTGTGTGGGTGCCTGTGACATATCATGCCATGCTACCACTATAGCCAAATTTGAACAGCTCAAGGTATATGCAGAAACCAAAGTGTAGCCTCCTTGTTGCACCATGTTTTGTTGTTGACCAAGACTTGTATGGCCTATCCACAGCTCTTTGTGTAGTTGGGAAAAAATATCTATAAAACACATAAGACTTGAGTTTGGTGCATTTCTGACACTATGACTGCTAGCTGTGTTTTGAATATGCAATCAAGTGAATTGATATAGACCTATCCTCACCTACATTAGGAGTCTTTTTGCCTACATATTTAATATTTTATTTAATTTAAAAAGAAAGGAGCTTAAAATGTTCCAGTGTGGCTGAAAGCTTTCAACAGAGGTATACTTAAAATACATATTATTTGGTTCATATCCTGTTGAGAGAAGGAAGAATATGAGGTGGGGCTGCAAGTAATGAATTTCACTGTCTTTTGATTCAGGATGTGTCAAATATATGTCATGACTTGAAGTAGCTCTGTTTTATGTGGTTTTTCCTTTTTGGTCCTAGTAAAGCATTTCAAATTTTCTCTTGTTAATGATTTTGTTTCACATGGGTATGTGAAATGTCATTGTTCCATTATGTCACCTAAATCCCTCCCCATTTCCTGCTGAAATTACTGGAAAAAGCCCCATTTTATCAGTCTTTTAGAAAGCTCTTATGTTTTTCTGACTGCTGCAGTTTTCCTTGTTGCAACTATTTGGAATATAGCAGGAACCAGTGGTACTTAAATTGGGATAAATTTCATCAATTGTAAGCACTATAAATCTCTACCAGCTTAAAATTCATCAGGCAGACAGTACACTTGGCTTCTTTATGGTAGGATGCAGCACTGGAATGCAGTGATTTAATACTGTACTTAATAATGCATGAAGAAAATACTTTAAAGATAATATTCTTACCCTCTATGTAAAGTACACCATCTAGCACTTTCTTTGGAGGAACTGAGAAATAATTATCATCATACCACCATTTTGTCAGAGTGAGTAGATTAGCAACAGGTTATGGGGGTCTAGAGCTGGAGAATTTAGCCCTCTTACCATTTATAGTTTCTCTCTGTGTCCTATGATATGCTTTTCCATTAGCTAAAAGTGCCATTTCAGGAAATTGCCTTCATGGGTTATTTTGATGCGTGGTGGGGTAAGGGAAGAAAGTAATTGCCTTATTTCACTACAGCTGTAGACAGTTACTGAGTAAGAAGCAGGCATGCAACTTTCTAAACTGACAGTTCTTTTTCATTTATCGTTCAAGAAGCAGGCATGCAACTTTCTAATCTGACAGTTCTTTTTCATTTATCGTTCAGGAGGATGGTATCTTCAGGAAGTTCATACAGGCCACTGCATTTCATCAGCGATAGGGTAGAAAAGACTAAAGGAATGCTGATAAATCACCTGGTTACAGTTTTCCTGTTTTGGTGGTTTCTAATTTTCATTAGACAAAGACTGGAATGTTTACCTTGTTAATATTGATTAAACACCAGTACATGGAAAGATAATTGCCTCTTATCCTCAGGACAGGTAGATTTTTTTTGCCAGGACCTCTTCAGGTCCTGAGATTATTTTTCTTTTGTGCCATTACTGTTCCTGACAGGGTAATTCCTTCTGCTCCAGAATGGAACAGTTGACAGTCTTGAAGGCTATGTGTAACTCATATCTTAAAGAGCATGGTAGTTTTCATTCATGGTTTGAGGGATTTATGTCTACAGTTTGATGTTTACTGTATTAGAAATTCATATGTGTACAACGGAACAGTCCTGCAGGTGGATGTGTTTGGTCTCGGACTCCAGCCTGAACTGTATTTTCTCTTACTTTGTTTCTTGTTTCCTTTTATCTGTTCCTGCTCCTGTGCCTTCAGGTGGAAAAGGTTATATTTGTACACAAAGTATTTTTAATCCTTAATTAATGAGATTATTAGGCAAAGGAATTTGAGCAATTGAAACTCTGGAGGACTGTGCAAGGAGAGAACTCCATAAATATCTGATTCCTTGAGTGACATCATAAAGTAACATCGAAAGTGAAAAGCCAGCAAAGGCATCATATGCTACTTATGAATGCCAAGATATTTTTTCACTTGAAATATTTGATGTTAGTCTGGAATTACTCAATTTGAAATTAGATTAATTGGAAAAAAAATTCACTCTAAACAAGTAGTGAAATTGCACTTTACAACTTTTTTTCGTATACTCTCAAAATTGCAGGTGCTCCTCCAGAAGTAAGTCTTGTACAAAGCCTTCCGTGAACAGAATTCAGTAGTGTTCTTGATTGAATAGAACTGATTTCTAGAACTGATCTACAAATTGATTTTATTCTCATATGACTTACAAACAGTTCATTTTTACATTTCCCCCTCCCTCCTGTTTATGCAGACAAGCCTTACACCTAGACACAGGGTGTCTGTAGTGACTGTTGGTAGGATTAATGGGAGATTTGTTTTACTTTTTATGTACAGAATAGAAGCAAGAGTTGTTTGTTCTGATATAATGTTGCATTTTATTTTGTTTCACATAGACTAATAACAGCATTATTTTCAAGGGTAATTCTGTTGGATTCTTACTTTTGAATGCCTTCTGCTCTTCCACAGGACTTGATTTCAGATAAAAAAGTAGATTATCTGTTTAGTAGTAAGTCTGGTCAGGGGTGTTGTGCCACTTAATTTTTAACTCCATTTCAATTTGGCAAATGTATATTTAGATAGCCTCTATCATCTGACTGGTACACAGAACATTCCTCCAAAAAGACCATGTATCTTAGAATCATAGAATCATGGAATTATAGAATAGTTAGGGTTGGAAAGGACCTTAAGATCATCTAGTTCCAAACCCCCTGCTATGGGCAGGGACACCTCAAACTAAACCATGCCACTCAAGGCTATGTCCAGCGCGGCCTTAAACACTGCCAGTGATGGAGCATTCATAGCTTCCTTGGGCAACCCATTCCAGTGCCTCACCACCTGCACAGTAAAGAATTTCTTCCTCAGATCCAATCTAAACTTTCCCTGTTTAAGTTTGAGCCCATTATCCCTTATCCTCTCACTACAGTCCCTCATGAAGAATCCCTTCCCAGCTTCTGCACCGTTTCCATATAATTTATGCCCATGTACAGATAGCAATGGCTTTTCAACAGATATCAATATAAAAACTATGATAAATCTGGGAATGACTGCAGTGAATCAAGAATGCATCAAAGACTGTGTGCCAGGCCTTGACAAAAGCAGGTGGTTGAAGAGTCAACAATATCTCATAAGTGCTTTGAGTGTGATCTGAATGAGCATAAGTGATTCACTACAATATGATATCCATATACTTCGTGGGGGCCTTTATTCTAATGAATGCTGCACTGAGACATAAACCAGCATAGGGAGATGTTTCTACTAGTGCTGATCAATGAGATACATCACGAGAGGACAAGGGGTAATGAGTTAAAACTTAAACAGGAGAAGTTTAGATTGGATATAAGGAAGAAATTCTTTACTGTAAGGGTGGTGAGGCACTGGAATGG